>JAMPIV010002291.1:102500-145269 GCA_024509875.1 Oreohelix idahoensis | reverse complement strand
TGGAAACTTTTTAATTCTTTGAAATGATAAAAGTGGTAATGTTAGCAATGACAATGAAAATGAAGTTTGAATGTTACAAACGTGGCATTACCTGTAGCAACGTAAAATTTGATTTGGAAGCACCAAAACATGAAATTTGCTTCTTTTCACAAATGCTGCAGCTGTGGGTATAACAAATATTAAGTAGCTGAGTTAAACACAGTCTGCATAAGATACTAACAAGATGTGTACAGTCTTATCATAATGAATGTTCGAGATATATACGCGTACATGCAAGTAAGTAAAAGTAGTCCCATAACAGAAACTACTGTAGGGAAGTGAAGTGTTAAGGCAGGGTTTCTCAACTGAGGCTCCGCGAAAGGTCGCGAGGGGTTCCGCAAGAGATCGTGATCAACAGCAACAAAAAAAAAAAGTTCTTTTTTTAACTCTTTGACTCCGGAATTATTTTTCACCCTGTGCGGTAATTTACATTCGTGATAGACTAAAAACAACTCTCAGAGCGTTGTTTTGGCACGGGTGTCAAATCTGACCAACGTTCTGAGCGTTGTTCCGGAGTCAAAGAGTTAAACTTTGCTGGTTTTATTAGAGCTCGTAATAGTGATTACTGACCGAGCATCCCCGTTTGGCAGTGCGCAACAAGACCATGTTCGCTAGGTTGAGTTCATACTAGGTTTTTGCCGCGAGTGGAAGCTGTTGATAATTGGTGAGCACTGTATTGCGTCAGCCTTTCCACCCTGAATTACATCCCCTTACGCGCGGCCGATTGACTTACGGGAGCGAACAAGCTCAACCGGTGTCGTAGACTATACGTGTCTTAGGCTATATTTTTTCGGCCTATAGTATTTACTAGCTCAACTGTTCAACGTTGTCAATAAATTTTCATCTTGTAAATAACATTAATTAAAGTCAATTTACAACCTTTATTAAAAATAAATCTGTCCTGCCAACCTTAGAATATGAAATCCCATTTTGGCGCCAGTTATTTAATATAAATTTAGAATGTTTGCTTTATGAGTTTTGAAATTTATGGAAGCGAAAGAAAGAGATTAATTTCAAGAAAGTTAAACTAATCTGAACTACTTATTTTGTTTGTTTGTTTCTTTTTTTTTTTTTTTTTAAGAAAGATTGGCTAAAAAGTCATTTTTAGTTTTAAATACGAAGAAAGCTACTCTTGCACATACCATAATTCATTAACACCTTGTAGAGCAGAAATTTGTGATAAGGCGTTTAGGCCTACTTGGATAAGGCCAAATTTTTTTAAAAAACCAAGCTGGAAATTTACAAAAAGGAAAAACTGAAATTTCTTTTACATACATTATTGACTTGCATGAGAGTTGATATCCTTTGTGACGAGAGGGAACCACACAAAAAAAAGTAATGTTGACCAAAATAAACACATCCAAATCTGTTGCAAAGTAAGTCGAAAGGTCCTTGTGATCTGAAAAGTATGTCTAAGGTTACTCCAGAATAAAAAAAGGTTGAGAAAGGCTACGCTAGAAGCTTCACCATACTAGGTTCAGTTTTTTTTAAAAATGAGGTGGGGTGACCAGTTGCTTCTCGCTTCTCTACGGAAGAGGTCAGTTAGAAAAACACATGTGATGAAAAATCACCAGTTTGTCAGTTAATTTAATGACAAATTTGTGACCTCTTGAGTATAAGAGTGAGATCCATCTTTGCTTCTTAGATCTGGAAAAGGCATTTGACAAGGTCCCCTGGGACAAACTCTGGGACTGTTTTGCAAGGAAGAATATCCGATCACCTCTGATTCATGCTATACAGAGCTTTTACAAGTCTTGCAGAAATTATGTGAGGACGGCAAACCATAAGTCAGAAGAATTCAGGACCACCACTGGTGTAAGACAAGGTGATATCCTGTCATCTTATCTTTTCATACTCCTCATGGACGATGTCATCAAGGCATGTAAAGAGAGGACAGGAAAGTATTCAGTGGGATACTGGAAGATGAGACTGGTCTATATTTCGGAGCTGGAATTTGCTGATGATGTTGCCCTGATTGCTAAATCAGAGACACATCTTCAATCCAACCTGCAAGTCTCGAAGGAAGAGCTGGAGAAGAGAGGGATGATCATAAGCAGCTCGAAAACAAAAACCATGGTGATATCACGAGAGGAAAGAAGACATCAGATTAAGCTGGGAGAAAAGGTCATGGAGCAGGTCGACCACTTTAAATACCTTGGAGCTGTCATAGACTGGAAAAGAGGCACCAAAGAAGAGTTGGCTACCCGAAGAGCAGTAGCTGGGAGACTTTTTCAAGCCATAAATCGAGGATTCCTCGGCAAAAGAGAAGTTGGTAAGAAGACGAAGATGGCTGTATACCGCTCCACCAATGTCCCAGTCTTGACGTATGGATGCGAGTCATAGGCAATGACTACAACCAACAAAAGCCAGATCCAAACCTCAGAAATTAGGTATCTGAGGAAGGTGGTTGAAGTAGTAAGAAGAGACATGGTCCGCAACCAAACGATACGCCAAGGCCTAAAAACCCAACTCCTGCAGACCCAAGTAGAACAGTCCCAACTGAGATGGTTTGGCCATGTCTGCAGAATGGGAGAAGATCGGCTACCACGGCAAGCATGGGAAACTAAGAGCCAGTGATCCAGACCTCCAGGACTACCCAAAGTCCGCTGGGAGGACAACATTAGACAATCTTTGAAGGACCGAGGACTAGAATGGAACCAAGCCAAGAAGAAGACAGCCGATGGAATAGTATGGTGCTCTCTCTTACAAACCTCTACACCTCACGGTAGAAGAGGAACGACTAAGTAAGTAAAAATGTGTGACATGACAGCGGCAGTGGCTTGTGCCTGAAGGAACATATTAAGATTACATACATTCACAAAATAATAATATACAACTATGCACAGGTTGATGTAATGACTCCATACTCCATTCAGAATCTGGGGTTACCTCTGCTTTTGGTTCTTCTGTGAGAACTAGCATGAAGCACTCACCATCGCTTTCTGTGGTGGTTCATGAATGTATCCTTTTCACATGCTGAGGTTGCCAGTCTACTATGAATCTTTAACACCACTAGCAAGTATAAACATGTCAAATTAAAAGTATAAGAAATATATTACAACTCACCCTAGTAACTAGAAATCTTAGACTGCTTGGTCAGGTAAATAGTCTAGGCAACTTTATATAGGTGCCGAGAACACACGTCAGGGTATTTAGTTTTAGTAAAAGTCTCTCTGCGACTTTGTTCATAAGTCCTGTGTAAGTCCGGTTTTGTTATGAATAACTTAGGGTTTCCTTGCTGTAGTGTTCAGAAGTGTTCCACTAAGTCCGGTCCTATTTAAAGTCAGAATCTTTACTTCTATTGTTTCCTGGCTTCAGTCCGAGCTGTCTACTTGGTGATTCTGGAATACAATGTGGTCTGTCCGAAATGTGCTAAGTTATATTTCCAGCTTCCAGTCCGCGCTCACATGTTGGTTACTTTATGTTATTTCCGACAGCCGTCACTTTCCGTATATGGAATTGTGATTTCCTCATGTTTCCATTATCACATTTGCAAAATCACTTCTACGAATATCTCTCAAGATTGAGATTACCCATAATGTTATCTCAGGTAAATTCGGAAGTCTGGGTGTCTGGCTTATCAGACATTTCCGCTCATTTGTATAAAATGGCTTGTCGCAAATCCCACTGCCTGTCTAGACAAATCGTGGTTTATGCAATTAAACTCGTATTTCAAGTCCATTCTACTGTCGGATCGGACGTGATTACGCTATCTTGAGCAAAAACTTCATGCAAGCATTACCTGGAGTCATTGTAGTATTATCACGTTTAGTGATTCGATTAATCTCTCGGGATAGGCAATACGCTTGTCAGGGCATAAGAAGTGAAGTGTGACAAATGGAAACAATGACTATAGTACGGAGTTCTGTGCAGCGAAAATGAGAAATAATAGACCCGGGCAGAAGAGGAAAATTGAAGAAAAATTGAACGGTCCAATTCAGCGACCCATACACAGCTTGCTACTTAAAGGAGAAGTCCAATCAGAAGCAGTCTATCTTAGCATCTCAAACGCCAAACCAATTACGAATAAGTGTTTTATTTTGGTACGGATCCCCCACTACCCTAACGTAGAACATTACTACATGACAACATAAGATATTGCCCTGTACATGTGATTTCCAAACTCCATAACCATATAAGGACTTGCTTCTTCCGTTTCGCCTGTCATGTTTACAAACTCACAATTTCACAGATCTAACCTTATCTCCTCCAAGATGCTACTTTTCAGAAGCTGATTATCACAACAAATTCCATCTGCCGGAAGTATTACATCACTGTCCGAAAAAAGCAACTACAGAAGAGGTCAGTTAGAAAAACACATAGGGATGGGAACTGCAGACGCAAATGAAAATTAATGAAGAAGACTTATAAAAGAATGCTCTGAGATTTTAATTGATCAAGCTGAACTGTTAGCAAGTTTAAAGTGTTCCCACCCCGAGTTTTGCAGCATTGTTGTACAATGTTGATGTCTCCATTACACGGTTGTTATAGCAGTAAGGTTTTTGAATTGTAGTATGCAATTTTAACCATTTATTCATTACCATTTAGCTCCCCAAGGAGCATAGGCCTTCATCAAACACATGCCAGGTCTTCCTGTAACGTGCCATTAGTTCAAGGTCTTTCCAAGTCTAGCTTATAATTTTCATTTCTTTCTCCGGTAATATGTAATTTTAGAGCCGGATTAAGCCAAGAAGGGCCTCTAGGCTTTGTGGTGTTTGCCCCCCCCCCCCCTCTTCCCCCCTGTTTCACCTAATAGGCAATAATTTTAATATTTTTTATTCAAAACCATTAATATTTTGATGGTATATACTAGTATTATATATTTGTATATATGCCGCGGTAGCATAGTGGTTAGTGCACTGGCTTCCTAGGTCAGTGGTCTATGGTTCGATCCCCAGATGAGGTGGGATTTTTTTAGGCCGCAAACGGCTCCTGTGTCGACCCAGCCCCAACTGGGTACCAGAGCAACTCTGGGAAGGTTAAGGTGGCCGGCGTGGTGTTGACCACGTCACCCCTAGTGTGCCGATGGTCAAGAAAATATGGGCCTAACACCATATTCCCAATAAGCCTCAATGGGCGTGTAACGGGTTCATTTACCTTTTTTTAACCTTATATATTTGTTGCCAGTGGTCTTCCGTTTCTGTTTCATCTTCCAGCTGTTGGAGTACTTGGTATTTGTTGGATACTGTGATTGAAAATTTTTCTTTTATTTCCTGATTTCTTAGATATCCCACATTATACTGTTGTCTATAGCTATATGCTGTTGAACATTTCTTGAGTAAGAATACAAAAAGCAAGAGGAGCTTTCATTGCATTGGGAAACATATGGAGAACAAGAGAAATCAGATCCAACACGAAAATAAGAATCTTCAACTCAAATGTGAAGTCAGTCCTATTGTATGGCTCTGAGACATGGAGAACAACAAAAACAACAACCAAAAAGCTACATACTTTTATAAACGGGTGCTTGCGTAGAATAGAAGAACTGAAATGGTATGACAAAGTCACAAATGTGGAATTGATGACAAGAAGTAGACAAGTGCCAGTGGAACAAGAGCTGAGAAGAAGACGCTGGCGATGGATAAGACACACATTGAGGAAACCTGTTGATAGCATTACAAGGCAGTCCTTGTTCTGGAATCCATAGGGAAAGAGAGGCAGAGGTAGACCAAAAAACACATGGAGAAGAGAACTGGAAACAGAGGTGAAAATGATGAGGAAAACATGGAAAAAACTTGAGCGGATGGCACAGGACAGGAAGACTTGGCATGTGTTTGTTGAAGGCCTATGCTCCTCGGGGAGCTAAAGGGTATTGATTGACTGATACTAGTATAATTAATAAACTGGTGTGTTAGTTTGTTAGTATTGCTTACCTCTTTATTAGTAATTATTTTTGAGTAATGTTCATTGGTAATATTTTTATTATTATTATTAAGGTAAACACAATAAACACATTTGATGGAAACATCTATGCATTAACAATTTTTCTTTTAACTTATGCACGGGTCCTCAAAAGCTCCGGGTACCTAGACTTCCGCCTACTTAGCCTAATGGATAATCCGCCCCTGGGTAATATTTTCTTACTGTCTAAGGCAGGAGAGTCACGTGCCACTTATGGCACGTGACAGAAGGACTTGGGGAAAGAAATTGTTGAAGGCCTGTATTCGAGCCGCGGTCGCGCAGTGGTTAGTGCACTGGCTCCGAACTGAGTGGTCCATGGTTTGATCCCGAGTTGAGGTGGGGTTTTTTAGACCGCAAACGGCTCCGGGGTCGACCCAGCCTAATGAATTGGGTACCAGAGCAACTCTGGGAAGGTTAAGACGGCCAGCGTGTTGCTGCCCACATCACCCTTAGTGTGCCGTATGGTCAAGAAAATGTGGGCCTAACACCATATTACCTAATATGCCTCAATGGGCGTGTAACGGGATCATGTACTCGATGAAGGTCTGAAAGGGTATTGATGATCATGGTGGTAATGATGATGATTTGTCTATTCATACTTGCACTTGTCAACCACTAGGTTTTCAGCAGCCTTGACCTTAAACCTTACTGCCCCACAATGACATCCACCTGTGTGCTCCACCAGCTTGGACGGCGCAACTTCACCTGAAATTTAATGTGCATACATTCATATAGAGCGTCCGATTGACGGAGTTGTTAGAGCGCTGGTCTCTCGCAGCTAAGATGCCGGGTTCGATTCACGGGATCATCACGCTCCAGTCTACCCAGCTGTAAATGGGTACTTGACTTTACTCTTGACTTAGGGAAGGAAAAGGCAGCGAGGAAGGGAACTAGTCACCCCAACTCTCGATGCTGGATCTAGTATAGTGAAGTCTCTAACACTTCACTCCCCTATGGCAGTGTATGCTGTAGGACTACCTTTACCTATTATTTCGAATAGTGGGAAACATACAGTGGATAATGTATTACAAACATACAGTGGATAATGTATTACAAACATACAGTGGATAATGTATTACAAACATACAGCGGATAATGTATTACAAACATACAGTGGATAATGTATTACAAACATACAGTGGATAATGTATTACAAACATACAGTGGATAATGTATTACAAACATACAGTGGATAATGTATTACAAACATACAGTGGATAATGTATTACAAAAATACAGTGGATAATGTATTACAAACATACAGTGGATAATGTATTACAAACATACAGTGGATAATGTATTACAAACATACAGTGGATAATGTATTACAAACATACAGTGGATAATGTATTACAAACATACAGTGGATAATGTATTACAAACATACAGTGGATAATGTATTACAAACATACAGTGGATAATGTATTACAAACATACAGTGGATAATGTATTACAAACATACAGTGGATAATGTATTACAAACATACAGTGGATAATGTATTACAAACATACAGTGGATAATGTACTACAAACATACAGTGGATAGTGTACTACAATCATACAGTGGATAATGTACTACAAACATACAGTGGATAATGTACTACAAACATACAGTGGATAATGTACTACAAACATACAGTGGATAATGTATTACAAACATACAGTGGATAATGTATTACAAACATACAGTGGATAATGTATTACAAACATACAGTGGATAATGTATTACAAACATACAGTGGATAATGTATTACAAACATACAGTGGATAATGTATTACAAACATACAGTGGATAATGTATTACAAACATACAGTGGATAATGTATTACAAACATACAGTGGATAATGTATTACAAACATACAGTGGATAAAACATACAGTGGATAATGTATTACAAACATACAGTGGATAATGTATTACAAACATACAGTGGATAATGTATTACAAACATACAGTGGATAATGTATTACAAACATACAGTGGATAATGTATTACAAACATACAGTGGATAATGTATTACAAACATACAGTGGATAATGTATTACAAAAATACAGTGGATAATGTATTACAAACATACAGTGGATAATGTATTACAAACATACAGTGGATAATGTATTACAAACATACAGTGGATAATGTATTACAAACATACAGTGGATAATGTATTACAAACATACAGTGGATAATGTATTACAAACATACAGTGGATAATGTACTACAAACATACAGTGGATAATGTATTACAAACATACAGTGGATAATGTTTTACAAACATACAGTGGATAATGTTTTACAAACATACAGTGGACAATGTATGGGAAACACAGTGGATAATGTATGGGAAACATACAGTGGACAATGTATGGGAAACATACAATGAACAATGTATGGGAAACATACAGTGGATAGTGTATTACAAACATACAGTGGATAATGTATTACAAACATACAGTGGATAATGTTTTACAAACATACAGTGGATAATGTTTTACAAACATACAGTGGACAATGTATGGGAAACACAGTGGATAATGTATGGGAAACAAACAGTGTACAATGTATGGGAAACATACAATGAACAATGTATGGGAAACATACAGTGGACAATGTATGGGAAACATACAGTGGACAATGTATGGGAAACATACAGTGGACAATGTATGGGAAACACAGTGGACAATGTATGGGAAACACAGTGGACAATGTATGGGAAACACAGTGGACAATGTATGGGAAACACAGTGGACAATGTATGGGAAACACAGTGGACAATGTATGGGAAACACAGTGGACAATGTATGGGAAACACAGTGGACAATGTATGGGAAACACAGTGGACAATGTATGGGAAACACAGTGGACAATGTATGGGAAACACAGTGGACAATGTATGGGAAACACAGTGGACAATGTATGGGAAACACAGTGGACAATGTATGGGAAACACAGTGGACAATGTATGGGAAACACAGTGGACAATGTATGGGAAACACAGTGGACAATGTATGGGAAACACAGTGGACAATGTATGGGAAACACAGTGGACACAGTGTGGGGGAAACACAGTGAACAATGTACGGAAAACACAGTAAACAATGAATGGGAAACACAGTGGACCATGTATGGGAAACACAGTGGACAATGTATGGGAAACACAGTGGACAATGTATGGGAAACACAGTGGACAATGTATGGGAAACACAGTGGACAATGTATGGGAAACACAGTGGACAATGTATGGGAAACACAGTGGACAATGTATGGGAAACACAGTGGACAATGTATGGGAAACACAGTGGACAATGTATGGGAAACACAGTGGACAATGTATGGGAAACACAGTGGACAATGTATGGGAAACACAGTGGACAATGTATGGGAAACACAGTGGACAATGTATAGGAAAGAAAGTGGACAATGTATGGGAAACACAGTGGACAATGTATGGGAAACACAGTGGACAATGTATGGGAAACACAGTGGACAATGTATGGGAAACACAGTGGACAATGTATGGGAAACACAGTGTAATGTATGGGAACACAGTGGACAATGTATGGGAAACACAGTGGACAATGTATGGGAAACACAGTGGACAATGTATGGGAAACACAGTGGACAATGTATGGGAAACACAGTGGACAATGTATGGGAAACACAGTGGACAATGTATGGGAAACACAGTGGACAATGTATGGGAAACACAGTGGACAATGTATGGGAAACACAGTGGACAATGTATGGGAAACACAGTGGACAATGTATGGGAAACACAGTGGACAATGTATGGGAAACACAGTGGACAATGTATGGGAAACACAGTGGACAATGTATGGGAAACACAGTGGACAATGTATGGAAAACACAGTGGACAATGTATGGGAAACACAGTGGACAATGTATGGGAAACACAGTGGACAATGTATGGGAAACACAGTGGACAATGTATGGGAAACACAGTGGACAATGTATGAAAAACACAGTGGACAATGTATGGGAAACACAGTGGACAATGTATGGGAAACACAGTGGACAATGTATGGGAAACACAGTGGACAATGTATGGGAAACACAGTGGACAATGTATGGGAAACACAGTGGACAATGTATGGGAAACACAGTGGACAATGTATGGGAAACACAGTGGACAATGTATGGGAAACACAGTGGACAATGTATGGGAAACACAGTGGACAATGTATGGGAAACACAGTGGACAATGTATGGGAAACACAGTGGACAATGTATGGGAAACACAGTGGACAATGTATGGGAAACACAGTGGACAATGTATGGGAAACACAGTGGACAATGTATGGGAAACACAGTGGACAATGTATGGGAAACACAGTGGACAATGTATGGGAAACACAGTGGACAATGTATGGGAAACACAGTGGACAATGTATGGGAAAAAGTGGACAATGTATGGGAAACACAGTGGACAATGTATGGGAAACACAGTGGACAATGTATGGGAAACACAGTGGACAATGTATGGGAAACACAGTGGACAATGTATGGGAAACACAGTGGACAATGTAGGGGAAACACAGGGGACTGTGTATGGGAAACACAGTGGACAATGTATGGGAAACACAGTGGACAATGTATGGGAAACACAGTGGACAATGTATGGGAAACACAGTGGACAATGTATGGGAAACACAGTGGACAATGTATGGGAAACACAGTGGACAATGTATGGGAAACACAGTGGACAATGTATGGGAAACACAGTGGACAATGTATGGGAAACACAGTGGACAATGTATGGGAAACACAGTGGACAATGTATGGGAAACATACAGTGGACAATGTATGGGAAACACAGTGGACAATGTATGGGAAACACAGTGGACAATGTATGGGAAACACAGTGGACAATGTATGGGAAACACAGTGGACAATGTATGGGAAACACAGTGGACAATGTATGGGAAACACAGTGGACAATGTATGGGAAACACAGTGGACAATGTATGGGAAACACAGTGGACAATGTATGGGAAACACAGTGGACAATGTATGGGAAACACAGTGGACAATGTATGGGAAACACAGTGGACAATGTATGGGAAACATACAGTGGACAATGTATGGGAAACACAGTGGACAATGTATGGGAAACATACAGTGGACAATGTATGGGAAACACAGTGGACAATGTATGGGAAACACAGTGGACAATGTATGGGAAACACAGTGGACAATGTATGGGAAACACAGTGGACAATGTATGGGAAACACAGTGGACAATGTATGGGAAACACAGTGGACAATGTATGGGAAACACAGTGGACAATGTATGGGAAACACAGTGGACAATGTATGGGAAACACAGTGGACAGTGGACACAGTGGATGGGAAAACACAGTGGACAATGTATGGGAAACACAGTGGACAATGTATGGGAAACACAGTGGACAATGTATGGGAAACACAGTGGACAATGTATGGGAAACACAGTGGACAATGTATGGGAAACACAGTGGACAATGTATGGGAAACACAGTGGACAATGTATGGGAAACACAGTGGACAATGTATGGGAAACACAGTGGACAATGTATGGGAAACACAGTGGACAATGTATGGGAAACACAGTGGACAATGTATGGGAAACACACAGTGGACAATGTATGGGAAACACAGTGGACAATGTATGGGAAACACAGTGGACAATGTATGGGAAACACAGTGGACAATGTATGGGAAACACAGTGGACAATGTATGGGAAACACAGTGGACAATGTATGGGAAACATACAGTGGACAATGTATGGGAAACACAGTGGACAATGTATGGGAAACACAGTGGACAATGTATGGGAAACATACAGTGGACAATGTATGGGAAACACAGTGGACAATGTATTGGAAACACAGTGGACAATGTATGGGAAACACAGTGGACAATGTATGGGAAACACAGTGGACAATGTATGTGAAACACAGTGGAAAATGTATGGGAAACACAGTGGACAATGTATGGGAAACACAGTGGACAATGTATGAGAAACACAGTGGACAATGTATGGGAAACACAGTGGACAATGTATGGGAAACACAGTGGACAATGTATGGGAAACACAGTGGACAATGTATGGGAAACACAGTGGACAATGTATGGGAAACATACGGTGGACAATGTATGGGAAACACAGTGGACAATGTATCGGAACATACAGTGGACAATGTATGGGAAACACAGTGGACAATGTATGGGAAACATACAGTGGACAATGTATTCAGGGTGATCGAAAAAACACTTCCTATTTTTCAATTGTTGTTTCCTCACTTGAATCCATTTGACAAACACCAAACAATAGCCAAAACTAACACTGTCACAAGCTGCCACTTGACTATACGTTTTTTATTTGTTTGTGTGTGTGTTTGTATTTTGTTTTTTCTCCACGGAAACATAAGAAATTCTGAAATGGTCGATTAACGGGCGCTACAGTAAAAGGTAGTGGGCATCTTTGTCGGGAGAGATCAGAGCTCTAACCATTCTGTCAATCGCAAGCTACAGTAGACAGCACAAATCGCTGTCCAGTATTAAGTCCTGTTGAACAGGTCGGATCTTACAATTATGTGTAATGTTAATGTGACATAAAATGCTGTGTAATAAAATGACATTTAATTCTCTTTATCCTGATGTTTGTTTCGTATAAATTAACTGAATAGAAGTGAAGAAATAACAATTTAAAAATAAGAAGTGACTTTTCAATCACTCCTTATATGTTTTATCTTCTCAAGTCAATAGAAGAATTTCTGAAGGTTTACTTGTTACTCGTTGGCTAGCCAAAGAGCAACAGTTGGGAGATTTTTTCAGGCCATAAATCGATGATTCAACTAGAAGAGATATGGTCCGCAACCAGACGATAAGGCAAGGGCTGTCGTAGATTTTATCTGATAGGTAATAGATGTTTATAGTCCTGTCTGAGCAGAGGTGATAGTGATAACTATGTGAAAGTAAGGTGGAAGAAATAGTTTTTCTCACGAGGTGATAGTGTAAGAGAAAGGACAGTCTCTGGGTGAAGTAATTTCTCTAATCAAGCCTATCAGTACGACTTTCTTTAAATCAGACGCACTTTCTCTCCTTGTACAAAATACAAGTTACACTGCACCCACATGCATACAATTCTGTGACAAATACGCACAAACGTGAAAACAAACTATGAATAACAGATAGGGTAGGGGTTGACCAACGCAATAACTAAAGGTATATTAAGTTTGGGACCCCAAGATGCAGCAATAGTGAATGCAGTCAGCGACCCATAGCTGTACTGCTTGCATCAGGACCAGCGAACCAGAGCTGGTCAAGACCGCACTCCACCTCCACGTGGTGGTCCTGGAAACAGTCTGCAGCAGTGCAGTCTGGCTGAGCGAGTGCGGATCGCAATGGGAAGGCAAACCCGGTCCCTAAAAAATGCCGCGCTGAAGTCGGATGTGTCGACCGAAAGGTGCAGATATCACAGCTTAGGCGTAAACAGACACAACGCAACCACCGTCCTTTTCAGGGCGAACGAGGAAGAAGAAGAATATTAAGTTTACTTATCACTAGAACTTTACAACATACATCATATACATCAATAGATCATGGTTTACAGACTAAATGAAAATTAATCAAAATAGGTTCTCCCCTCTGATAAAGGAACAGAAAAGAAGATCCCAACAGAGGTTAACCCAAAAGATCAAAAGTTAACAATAAGGGTATGGAATAGTCAGTAAAGAAAACACAAAGAACAAGTTCCTAATTAATCTATCCCGTAAATACTCAGGTTAGTAAGAATAAAAGAAAAGATTTGTATGATAGTGGTAACAACAGAAATCAGTTTCTTTCTCCGTTCATTCAATTCACGTACGTACAGTGGCCACTTTCAGATTTGCTTACCAATAGTTGTCGCAGGCATTCCGTGGAAAAAAACACTAGTAAGTAATATTGCTATTTAGTGTCATATTAAGTTTTGCCAAATCCAGCCCCAGACTCACCGTAGTTGCTGACTGCAAATGTTACGGGAGTCGCTGGAGTTGGTGATTTAATTTTTCCTGGATAAAATACGATATCTCTGCCTTCAGTTGGTTGGAGTAAGGTTCATAAGTGGTGATCGCCAACGTAGGATGAATACTACAGATATATTTCCTGCGTTGTCTAGCCTCTGGTTGCTGAGACACTATGGTAAGTTACACAAATATTGCTGAACAATATATTTTGCCACAGCTGGCTGCTGAGATTGATATAAATGAAATCTGGTAATAGTTCTGGTCCAGTTAATATTATAATTATTGTTCTAGTTTGGTCTCTCTCATAAAAATGAAGAAAATGGACTGCACAGGTCATAGCCCGAAGACTCGACAATATTATAAAGTTTCTGGTTGCTTATACACTTATAAGACTATAAGAACGCAAGTTTATATGGCCGTAAGTCCGCTAGTACGCAGGTTTTGATCAGCCTATATTATAGGAAAGAAAACATAAACATTTAACCATGATATCAATATTATCTCTACCACGTGTTAAAGTAGGACCTCTTCACCACTCCGTTATAAATTAGATTTTAAAAAAAGTGTTTAGCTTATCCTATCGCTTTTAACGCGTGATATGAACACAAGTCATTTATAAAATTACATAAAATTGATATAAGTAAATAATAAATACCGTCAGTAGACCGTTATTTAATGTATGTACTAGTCAATTTAAAACATCTCTTCCGGGGAAATAGCGAGTAATTACATTTTACTTTACAGCTGGATAAATTAGCTATAAGTTATTCAATTAACACAGAAAATCCCAGTATAATGTAAATGAAAACTTTAACAATTAAATCACTCAAAATGCTAGTATATAAATTACCGCAAACAGAAGAAACTGAAAATATCTCCACGAATATAAGAAGTACTATGTACGAAAACTCTCATAATATCGAGCTAGTTATTCTCAAGAATTCTCTGAGTGACTGATATCTGAGCTTGGAGAGACGAGGAATATATCTATGGATTCCGTTCTTTCGCTCCTTAATGCGAAAGTCACACCTACGACAAGGGCCGGGCCAATTCGCGGTTCCATTCCTGAATGAAAGGATATTTCTTCACCTCTGCCGCATCTCAAACTCTGTCTCGTCTCACATTCTCCCCGTTCCATTCCTGAATGAAAGGATATTTCTTCACCTCTGCCGCATCTCAAACTTGTAAGTTAATTACTCTGAAAATGTAACACTCCAATGTACGTCTCAGGTTTATCACCCCCTCTATTCTTTAAAGACCCTGTTAACGCCTGGCCTCTGCCAGCGTTTCTCTGATCAAAGAACGATTACGCCTGCTGCTCACTTCGCTCTGTTCCACATTCGTGCTTAATTGCCAGATGGCTCGCGTGTTAATTGCGATAGTGAATCAGGCGTTCGTGTAGCAAAGAATATAAACCTCAGATGGGGAGAGGCAAAAGTGGACGGTCAATGCTGCACTATTTTCATACGTGACAAGGGCTCAAAACCCAGCCACTGCAGACTCAGGTAGAACGGTCCCAACTAAGATGGTTTGGTAATGTCTGCAGAATGGAAGATGATCGACTACCACGACAATTATGGGAAACTAAGAGCCAGGGATCAAGACCTCCAGGAAGATCCAGATTCTGCTGGGAGGACAACATTAGACAATCTATAAAGGACCGAGGACTAAATTGGAACCAGGCCAAAAGGAAGACAGTCGATAGGATAGTATGGTGCTCCCTCCTCCAAACCTCTACACCTCACGGTAGAAAAGGGATGACTACGCAAGCGACGAATTGGCAAGAAAACGAAGAAGGCTGTATACCGCTCCACCTATGTCCCAGTATTGACGTATGTATGCATGTCATGGACAATGACTACAACCAACATCGGAGGAATCACCTGGTGTTATGCTCCAGTGTTTCTCAGGTGACATAGAAAGAATATGTCTACTGATTCCTCAGGTATGCCATTAACGACAACTAATTATGACGTTGGGCATTAGGCTGGCAACATCATCGCATAAAACAAATTGTTGTAGAAACCGCTGCTGCACCAGCGTTTGAATGCTTTGATCAGGACCTTTGCTTCAGAGGTGGCTTTTTGCTCCATAGGGAGAGAAAAGGGACATGAATTAATAAATGATTGAAGAATTATGAATCACAACTGTCATTAAGGTATATCATTATCATCATTAATTTCCTTTGCCCTCTTTACGGAGTATGGGGCCATACTCGTAGCTGGGTCCCCTTGAAACAAGTCTGCACCAAGCGTTCACATGCTTTTGCAGTAGTGGTTTCTGCGGTAATTATTTTTATATGATGAGGTTAAAGCCTATGCAGGTCTATAGGTTTTTATTCGAACACCCTCAAACCGAAATGTTCTGAAAATCTAAAGATTTTCTGGGTTACTTTGGGCTATTTTTCGATCCCAATATGGACGATTTCTGACCATTCTGTGCAACTTTGTGCTATTTTCGGATGCAAGTTGGGCGACTTGGTCTGTTTTGAGCTACTTTACGAACGATTAAATCCTATCTCTGAAACAAAGCTGTCATCGAGGATTTCGAATAACGGGTTACAGATCCGTTTGTATGTATGTATGTGTGTATATATATATATATATATATATATATATATATATATATATATATATATATATATATATATATATATATATATTTTTTTTTTTTTGGTTTTTTTTTGAGGCACAACTCCGAAGAATATAAGGACGTAACACCGAAGTCACCTAGGTGAGGGTTGCACGGTCACCCAGGGGAGATAACGAAACCCAAGGACCACTTCTATCTCAACTATGTCATAGAGGCCACTAAGATAAGCTTGTTAGACTAGCAAGCTCATCATTACATTTACGTTTTCGATCCTTATAGAGCGTGGAAATACCACTGCAGCAAACTCCCTTCCAAAAAGCCAGCCCCAACGGCATTTGCACGCTCTTAGCTCATTCAGCACCACGCAAAATAAAAAGCCGGAATATCGGTCTGTCGTCTTGACAGAACGGTCATCGGCACCGATATATTATTCGCAAGTATTAATTTATGTTACATGATAAGGCTACATAAATATTAGACAAACATAAAGGTATGTTTTCAGGCACTCGTAAGAAATAAAGAAGTAAAAAACTAGACAACAGATAAACAACAGACGTGAGTGGCTTACCCAGGACTCGAACCCAGGACCTTCCGTGCGACAACCCCGCCTAGCTATGCAAGCGAATCACACTATCCTCCCTGCCAACCCTATGGACAACCCCTGTTTGGAGGAAAAGTAGTTCTATTCTTACTTTGTCTCCTGGAGCGGTGCTATCCGGGGCAAATGGCCCTGTTGCTCCTTCTTCTAGTTACGCTACTGCCACTATCTACATACTATTCTCTTGGTTCTGGCAACAACGACACATGATCTAGTTAAACTTTGGTAACATTTCTTACGTTTCCATAAATATTATTATTGACTTTAAAGCTACTGTCAGGGACTTGAGACTTGTAACAAGAGACTTCAGACTTGACTTGACACCTGTAAGGAAATATTTGAACATACGAGGGGCGTTCAGAAAGTAATGCACCACGTCGTTTTTCTCAGGAGCTGTTTATTCAAAAAGCATGAAATTTATACGCAATATACATGGATATGTCATGTAAACATCGGTATTATTCAACATAATCCCCATCACATTGTGCGGCTTTATGCCAGCGCGAAACAAGTGCATGCATTCCTAGCCCGTACCAGATTTTGTCTTGATCATGTAGCCATTTCTTCGCTGCATGAATCACTCCTTCATCATCTTCAAACCTTGTCCCACGGAGTGCATCTTTAAGTGGACCAAATAGATGAAAATCAGAGGGTGCCAAATCGGGACTATAGGGTGGATGGGGTAGTACAATCCAACCCAATTTGGTGATTGCTTCCCGTGTTGCCAGACTTGTGTGAGGTCGCGCATTGTCGTGAAGGAGAAGCAGATCTGCTGGGTTCTTGTGCGGCCGAACTCTGCGAAAACGTTGATTGAGTTTTTTCAATGTCTTCATGTAAGCTTGCGAATTGATTGTCTTTCCTCTTGGCATAATGTCCACAAGAATCACACCTTTAATGTCCCAAAAGACAGTGATCATGACCTTTCCAGCTTGAATTTCTTTCTTCGTGATGATTGCGGATGATGCCACTCTATTGACTGTCTTTTTGTCTCAGGTTCAAAATGCTGTGCCCAGGTTTCGTCACCTGTAACGATCTTAGCCAAAAAGTTCTCTCCATCAGCATTGAAACGCTCCAACAATTCAGAAGAAATTGCTTTCCTTTGCAATCGGTGGTCATTTGTGAGACTTCGAGGAACCAATCTTGCGCAAACCTTAGAAAATCCGAGAGTTTTTATAACTGCATTTGCACTACCAATGCTGACTGACAGCTGTAAGGCCAATTGTTGAGTAGTGATTCGCCTATCAGTAAGAAAACTGCCATCAGCGCATTTCAACATTTCTGCGTTGGTGGCTGTGGCAGGACATCCACAGCGCGGCCGATCAAGGAGCTCCGTATCTCCACTTCCTGATTCTTTGATTCTCTGAACCCAGCGACTAACTGTACTCCTGTCGATTGCAAAACTTCCATACACATCACATAGACGCTTGTGAATGTCCATAACAGTTTCCTTCTCTGCAACGAGAAATTCTATCACAATTCGCTGCTTATAACGCAAGCTGCTAACACGCTCTATTTCAACGGTTTAGGGCAGCCGTATAATTTGGCCAGTTGCGGTGCAATTTAATGCACACAATTGGCACATGCCATATTTGAAGTGTGCAAAATTTCATGCTTCTATCTTCATTATTAGCTGAGAAAAACGATGTGGTGCATTACTTTCTGAACGCCCCTCGTAACTCAAGTTATTGTTAAGATTAGCAACCTGAACAAAAATGCAGTATATTAGTATACACCAAGAATCGGGTGTATTTATTCTGTTCATTTGCTTTTGTACTGCTTTTTGTGTGTAAACGGGTGGTTCTATTTATATTTGTGTCACAACATTCCTTATCTTCAATGATTTTTTAACTATTTTTTTTTTAAGTTCGTGAATAATAAGGAGTCTTGACGTCACATGCTGATCTTTCAACGTCGGTATAAATAACAAGAGTAACGTCTATATCCGATCTGAAGGTGAAATTTTGATTACGAATTTAGAAATACAAAAAAAGTTTTACTAATAAAAGAAACAAGTCTTCGGCAGTGCACACAACTAATATAAGAACGGTAGAAGTAAATAACCACAGAAGCAAATGACGAAAGTCTAATGTATTTAGATGACAAAAATGCAGAAATATACAGACGCGCTTAATTCAACCTGTGAAATATACAACATGAAGATCAACACATCAAAGACAGAAACTATGTAGATTAGCAGATCGCCAAGTCCATTTAACATACATAAAACTTAAACAGGTTCCAGAATCAAATACCTAGGAAAACTTTTTCGTAAAAATGGAAGACTTGACAGAGAAAGTGAAAGACGATGTCAAAAAGCCTGTGCAGTGACTTACCAACTGCCACCACTACCCAAACATCAGAATATCACTATGGAAACTAAACGACAGCTGATAAATAGTATATTCTTAAGTCCTCTTTAAATCTGCTTTCTTGTTTTTCCTGTCTTTTATCTTATTGATGGTTTCTGTTGATATCCATGCTTTTTGTTGTCGTTCCCTTTTCCCCAGTATTTCTTCACATGTCTCATTCCATACCGTTTTGATTTGCTGCCAATAGTCTTCTGTATTCTCTACATCTTCCAGCTTTTGGAGCACCTGGAATTTGTTGGATATTGCGACCGCAAATTTGTCTCTTGTTTCTTGATTTCTTAGATGTCCTACATTAAAATGTTGTCTATAATTTTGCATTGCTGCATTTCTCTTGAGTTTCATTTTTACTTTGGCTATCAGGAGGTGGTGATCTGATGCCACATCTGCTCCTCTATATACCTTTACATCCTGCAATGATGATCTAAACTTGCTGTTTATGCATATATAATCAATCTGATTTTCTGTTCTATGGTCTGGTGATATCCATGTTGTCTTGTGTATTCTCTTATGTGGAAACATGCTTCCTACTATAGCCAGTTGATTCGAAGCACAGAAGTTTGAGAATAGTTCTCCATTTTCAGTAATTTATTCCTAGCCCCTGTTTTCCCATGACATCTTCAAAGCCGGTGTTGACTGTATCTATCTTTGCATTCATGTCACCCATCAAAATTGTGATGTCTCTTCTTTTTACTTTTTCCATAATTTCCTGTAGTCTAGTATAAAATGCTTCTTTCACAGAATCTTCTTTGTCATTAGTTGGTGCATAACATTGGATGACATTTACATTTATTTTCTTTTTAGCTGTTTTAAAAGAAGCTGTTATTATTCTGGATCCAATGGCTTCCCATTCATTGAGTGCTTTCTGTGCTTCTTTAGATAACATAAGAGCTACCCCTACACTGTGGTGTGAACTTTCGTTTTCATGTCCTGAGGACAGCACCAATTCACCTGTGATGAGTTTCTTCCTGTCTACCCCCTTCCACTTTGTTTCACACAGTCCCAGAACCTCGATTTTATATTCCCTCATCTCTGCTGCTACTTTTGCCACTTTCCCGTGTTCGTTTAATGTCCGAACATTCCAGGTGCCAAATCTGGAAGTTCTCTTAGAAGGAAGAAGGTTAGTCAGCAACACAGACTCCTTTCGGCTTTCTCTGTGTGCATCAAACGCCTCCCTGCGAGAGGACCTTCCCCTGTCTTGGATGGCTGTGTTTTATTTTCTTTAATTGACTTGTCTCTGTTTGTTGAAGTTTTTTTTTGTGGTTTAAATTTTTTACAGGATGGGGTAACCGGCCCCATGCCCAACCCTCCTTAGTCACTTTAGAAAGCAGATTTAAACACAAGCAAAACCAGAAGTTCCAAAGCCAAGGCTCCAGAAGTGTACACAGAAGCAAACAAAGAAGTAAAAAGAAGTATCAAAAGAGACAAGAGAAAGTATATTGAGGAGTTGGCAAGAGAGGCAGAAGATGCTGCAGCCAAAGGAAATATGAGAAAACTGTATAGCAGCACAAAGAAGCTAACATGGAAATACAAGCAAACAAGTTGCTTCATAAAAGACAAAAATGGAAAACTGCTCAACAATATACAAGAGCAAATGAAGAGGTGGACAGAATATTTTGAGGTCCTTCTCAATGTAACGAGATGGTATTTATAGTGGTTGTTGTCTTGATGACAGTTGATGATAGTTCAATAAAGAATAATAAACTCCACGATATACCCCAGTCTCAGAAATGAGTACTGGTGAATAATAGCACAAAGGATAGTCAGACAGTAAAGACCCCTGGTCCGGTGGTAATAAGAAGATCAAGAGCCTAGAGTGTCTTCTCGTAATAACTATCTTATGCTTTAAATAACAATGAAATTCAAATTGAACTCAATAGTAACTTTATGAAATTAACAAAATCCAAGTTACAATTAAAATCAATTTAATTAGGATTCTCTTTTCTTCTGTTCTTGAAATAGATAGAAATGCTATATGTATATGAATTTTCTATTTACATCATATCCACAGAAATCACAGTGATATTAAAGTAGTTACTTTACTGAATTGCAGTGTCTCTGCTTTTCTGACAAAACGTTAACCAGTCTTTTTCTTCATATGACTCGACTCTTCACACATAAATTGATCGAATGTTCATCTGTTTCTGCACTTAACTGAGTGCTCCTTAAATGATGGTTGACAATGTTGGTGAGCTCCACACGACTGTATAGACTCGGCTGATCTGCCCATGTAGTAGGGATACCAGCCCAACCAGGTAGACCAGCTGTAGTGCTCCGTGTCGCTATGCAGGATAACACTTGGGTTCTCACTTCTGGCTTACGTCTATATGTATGACCGAAACCCTCTGGTCTTTTTCGGAAATAACTAACAGGACTACTTCTGGCAAAGGCAGGCCAGCACAAATACTCAATGGTGAAGGAATACGTGCCTAGCTCTCTCCTTTTGTCCTCTGCGTTCTTTCAGTTCGTGTGTGTCCTTTCACTTTTTTTTTTTAAATTAATGTGTTTGCTACTTTTCTTTGTAGCACGCCCCTTTCAACCATCTACCATGTACATGGAGTTGTTGGTTATATCAGGACGTGTTTCCTTTATTGTAATATGTTTTTGTTTGTATTTATTTTATGCTATATTATCTCTAGTCGGTATTTTTCCTTTTGTAGCTGTAGTTCGACATGGTTTTTAAAAAAAATCCAAAATATGCTATTTTCTAAGTTAGTATGTTTTTAATTTTCACTTGATGGTTTATTTGGTTAATCCGTATGTATCTGGGGCGAGTCTTTCACCAGTTTGGACTACTGGCTCAAATCCTTATTTGTTTTTTATATGTTAGCTTTAGTTTTTGTAATATAGTGTTTTATTAACTTTTGCATTTCTGAAGGGGTCTTTGTGCCTATGAGATTTTCTACACTCATTTCTACATTGTGGTTATTACAGTGTGTCTTAATGTTTTGCCTCTGTTGGTCATATTTCTTGCAGTCCACCAGAAAGTGTCTAATTGTGTTTGGTTCTTGACACTCTTCACATGTGGGTTCCTCAATCATGAAATATCCAGTTCCAAGCTTGAGCCTCAGCAATTTTTTATTAATTGGTATTTTTTGTTCATCTTTTATTTGACATTTTTTGCTTGGTTTTTTAAGGATTTTATATGAGTGTCTTGCTTTTTTACTTTGGTCACATGCTGTTATCCACTCTTTAGTTATTTCTTGAGCGATTAAGCTCTTAATTTTAAAATTCCCTAAGCCTACTTCAATTTTGTTATGGCTAGTTCTCCCCCCCCCCTTTTTGGCTTCTTTGTCTGCAAGCTCATTACCTGCTATCCCCACATGTGATAATATCCATGTTAGTGTTGCACTGCATCCTATAGTTTGTAGATATGTATTAACCTGTAGTATTTCCTCTATAATATCTGGCCTGCTACATTCATTTCTGTTTCTGATAGCTAATACTGATGATAGGGAATCTGTGAGAATGGTTACTTTTTTTGGTGGATTTTCTGCAGCTATTTCTAAAGCTTTTAGGATTGCCACTAATTCTGCTGTAAAGATGGATGTATTACCTGTTACTTTGTATCTTTTATAAATTTTTAATTTTGGTATTGCTATTCCTGCTCCTAATTGTCCTTCTTCATCTTTTGACCCATCTGTATATATAGTTAGGCTATTATTTATATACCGTTCTATGTGCTCTAGTGTTTTACTTTTTGCTGAGATTATGTCGTTAGATTTATTTATGATCTTTGTTAAGTGAGAGTCAGTTTCTGGCACTTTTAATTCCCATGGTGGGATCTTTGCTTTATACAGAGCACTACTGTTTATCGCATTAAATAGGTCTGGGTATTGATCCACTTCATCCATTGTTTTCCACCCTGACGGGTATCTATTATGGTTTAATGGAATGTGGCCTATGTACTGGTTACCCCTATCAAAGGTTTTGTGTGCTGGGTGAGTTGGGTCTTTTGCCACTCTTGCCCAGTAGCTGAATCTCAGTTCTTTTCTCCTTAGCTCCAGGGGTATAATGCCTAGCGCTACTTCTAGTGCCTCTGCTGATGTTCCCTTTGAGGCACCTGCTATTATTGACAGTGCCTGGTTTTGGACTGTGTCTAGTTTTTTCTTATTGCTTGGAGCGGCTGATGCATAGACAACACTGGCATAGTCAAGTTTGCCTCTCATCATCTCATCTCAACCCATAACCCGCCATGGGTCGTAGGGGTGCCATGGTGGAAGCATCAGCAGACAGGGTCCTCCACTGCTCTCTATTCTCAGCAATGCGTACAAGTGTGGAGAAACCGTGTCCTGCCCATTCTTTGATGTTATCAGCCCAGGATTTTCTCTGCCTTCCTCTTCTCCGTTTACCTTCGTCAATTCTTCTGTGATGAGGGCCCTTCTCACAACTCGTTCAATGTAGGCGCTTAGTGTTGATTCCTTGCTTTTAACTAACAGCTAGTGGCGTCGAAACTTTAGTCTTGCAGCTTCGTACTACGAGCAGTCTGATAGCTTCGTTCCACGAACAGTTTGATAGCTTCGTTCCACGAACTTTAGACAAAATAAAAAGAACAAATGCCTCTGCTAAGTACACTTGTGGGCTGCAAATTAACTGGCGTATTGTCTCGCTGTTCACCCACCAATGTTAGCCTCTCTGAATAATTAAATTCTTGAGCATACACAGCGTAACTCAGGGAAGATGATTAGATCTAAATCGGCTGAATAAAACAAGATAGGTTGGAACAGGATCGATAGTATACAAGCTGAGAAGGATGAAGGGAAAGTTTCAAGTAACGCACACCTCTTCTAAAATCACCGGTTCGATAGGAAAATTTCAGGCCTAGTCTTAGACTGTGACGTCAGTACCTCGGCCGTACGATGGGAGCCAATAAAAAGCGGAGCGCTAAATTGAAAGGACACACTGAAAGAAAGTTTGAGACAGACTGGATGCAGAGTTTGCCACTACGCATTTGCCATCTGAATTGTGAGCAATCTGCCAAATAATTTAAGTCCAGTGTCTGGTTTCTGAAGACTGAGGGTAAGCTGAAATTATGATAACTATCATGTATATAATTTATTTATTGCAGGGTAATATATGATGTGTATAAATTTTGTGTAGATGCTAAGAATTGCCTCAGTATTCTACCTTGTAGGCTACCTGATGTGAAGGATCAACCATATTCATGAATATTACAAGATCTGTGTTTAATATTTGGAAGGATCAAACTATAAAATATTAAAGGATGTACAGGGGAGGATCAAACCGGATGATGGTTACTACTTATAAATAATTGAAATATTAATACTAATCCGGTATCACTGAAATAATGACCTTACTTACTATGAATGTATAACTTCGACATCTGATAACCGACTGGTCTGACATCTGTGCTAGTCAGTTACAATTAATTGAAATGTTAATGCTTCTACTGTATCACTGAAATGATGTCCTTACTTACTGTGGCCGTACAGCGGATGATGTTAGTGTTGATGGTACTTGTCGTATAGTGGGACTCGTCTCGCTACCCGACAGTAGGCATAGTCCCACCATAATTTACAACTCACATGAAATGCTAAACCAAAACACAAAGCTACATCTCCCAAAAGGAGACCTACGGAGTTACCTCCCTTCCCTCAAAACACTCTTCTGCTCATTTCACTTCCCCTTTACAAAGACATATAGTCTATTAACAACTCTATTTAACTTTCTTAAACCATTTTTCTGTACTCTCTTTCAAAACGTGGCAAAATTTTTACATAAAAAAACACACTTACTACGATCGCATAGCTTTGACATCTGATGACTGACTGGTCTGACATCTGTGCTAGTCAGTTACAATTAATTGAAATGTTAATGCTTCTACTATATCACTGAAATGATGTCCTTACTTACTTTAATTTGTATAACTTCGACATCTGATGACTGACTGGTCTGACATCTGTGCTAGTAAGTTACAAATCTAGCCAGATACTAGCCAAGACTGATATGGTGTTTCAGGTTTCATGTAACAACTCAAACCAGACTGTCAAGTATCAGAAGCCTGTGTTGTTCATCAGAGGCAATCCCTCAAAAGTGCAGGACCCCAAAGAATGAACTACAGATGGTCATTGGTACCCCTATTGCTGGGTCTGCCAATGCTGATAATACAAGTGACAGTTCAGTATCAGCAGTATCAAGATTCAAAGATAGGTGTCAATTAAGGCACTGACAGAATCCATATATGAACCAACAGCCAATGTTTGTGATATGAAACAAACTTCTACAACAGTATTCCAATTATTGTAGAATTCAGTCAAATGATGACAGTAATCTGTAAAGTCACAGGACTAAGAGAACAGTGATATAGTAATACTGATTCCAGTATTCATTAACTTTACTATACAAGAGGATATTGTTCTAGATCCAGAAGTGTAAAGGACAATAACACTTATTAAAATTGCTAAAGGACTTTGTTTCAAGTAAATAAATTTTCCAGAAGGAAAGACATTCCTACCAACACATTAGTTAAGAAATAACATTAATGGTGTGAATATTTTGTATGTATTTTAATGCTCATTTCGAAGTAGCAGAAAAGAAGATTAATGTAAATATTAAAGAATAATAATTGTACCTGAGGACTTATTCACTTTTTACAATTGTGTTTAAAGTAAATGTTCATTTTATTTATCCCCTAGAAATTAATTAATCATAAGAAAGTCACAGGGAGGAGACACCTTAAATCCTGGTACTAATTCTTACCATCTGGGCCAGGATTTTCACAGTCTGACTATTTCTATGATATCCATACACCAGTGCTTATTTCTAAGACTGGGGTATTACTTTTAAGACCAGAACTCTTTACTGGCATACTATCCTGGTATCATCTGATACACCTGGATATCCATCTACCATCAACTATAAAATACGTACATATAAACTTAAAAAAAACCTCTCGTTACATTCAGCTGTGCCCAAGTCATTCCAATTTCCTTAGCCTCCTCTTCCACAGTTCTTCTCTAAGTTCTCCTTGGCCTCCCCACTTTTCTTTTCCCTTGTGGGTTCCATTCAAGGGCACCTCTTGCTATGCTTGATTGTTCTCTTCTCAGTGTATGTCCTATCGATCCCCACCTTCTTACCTTAATTTCCATTTGTATTGGCTGTTGCCCGCATCTTTTCCGTAGCTCTTTTAAAATGCAAGTTCCAAAATTATGTAAAATCAAAGCGTCGCCATGGTAGTAAGCAAGTAGCCTTCATGCATGATGTATGTTAAGTCATTTGCCGAATAACTATTTGTCACCTTGATAATTAGGTTATTATATTATCTCAAAGTTCGGTTTCTCGGGTCATACGAAACAATTTTAGTCTTTTGAAATGTCGGATATGAGCATTAAACATTTCGTTGAAGCAGGTACAGTATATGCTTTTTGTCTGTACTAACTTCTAAGTGGTTGGTCACTAAGTGTTTACATCCTAAACTTTCTGGCCTAAATATTGACGAATTCGTAGTAGTTAAACGAAGATTAGTCTTTCGGTTTCGAACTACGGTTGCCGTGGCAGTCCTTAGAGATAGGGGCTCGTGAAAGAGTACTTGTTGGTGGAAACATTGACGTAACTTGAACAATACTCTACAGTTATATTATATAAATATAACGACTAGCATTTATTACAAAGATTTGTGTTCAACACTTTGAGATAATATAATAACCTAAATTCAGACACGTGATCATGTTACAAATGAAATCAAACAAATGTATTAATGAGTTTTTGTTTCATCCAAATATTACATTTAATTAGATCATCCTAGACAAGGGATTGTTGAGTGATAATTTTGTTAATTTTAGAGAAAGTAATTACAAAGTCTTATGTAGAGTTAAACTTTGCATTTAAATCAGAATACAAATAGCAATAGCCGTGAATTGATTTTTAGTCCCTTAGGACTTCTTGTGCTTGGCTGATCCTTTCTTAGTGTATTGCCAAAGGGTTGGGGTGACTCTCTTTCCCTCAGTCTGTTTCCACGATGGACTATCGGGACACTGAGTTTGCCTTCTAGACAATGTGCTAAGAACACCAGCTTCTGATGCCAACAGAGACCCTTTGTTGAGCTCAGAACTTCCCAGAACCTGTTTCTGGTCGGCGGTACCAGAGGTGACCTGTCTATAGTTATTTCTTCTGAAGAAGCTTTCAGAATTTGTACTCCTTTTACTAAAAATTGTTAGCTAGGAATGCAATAGATAATTAACTAGTCTTTTAGAATTTGCTATGACCAAAGCTTATAATACTTTTTATAGCTACTCTGAATTTTGCACTGGTGACATTAAGCTCATTGGAGGCAGTTAGCTGAGAGTGAGTGAATATTGCATGTTCTCTATTTTTATGTGGTTTCTCAGGCGTCTTCATGTCTGCCGAACCTGAACAAGAAACTGTAGATGCACACATGAGTCTGATTTGACACGGCCAGCACGGGAAATCCAATCTCACACCTGTAAATTGAGGTTGGTCCCGGTAGCGTGACTTGTATGCTAAATTACCTGCGTGGGAAAGGCTAAATAATTGAAGAGACCGCGAGAGAGAGAAAACTTAGGGAAACGATAATAGCCAAAACCATTAAACCAAGGAAAAATAATGCACGTCTCGTTACAGTATAAAAACAATATGTTTTGGCCGTAGCCAGACAAAAGGCAAAAATTCATAGTAGCTGAAGCTTATTCTGCTGCTCCATTTACCAGAATGTCTCACTCATAATATGACCGGCTGATTCAATAGTTTGCATACATATTTCTCTCTCAACCCATCAGAGCTGCTTCGTCTTGCGAGGGATGGTGGCAACTGACTTGGTCGCCAACAAGCTTATAGCAGGGTAACGAAAAACGCATTAGACCTAGGTATTATTAATATACAACATGCGTCTACTAGCAACCACCATTGCCATTTGAAAACCGATGCCCTTCCGGTGAATTAACTTTGAGGCTATCACATAATATTTCTGATGACGTCATACGGAATGCCTATCTTAAATGGATGGCAGTGTTTAGATGCAACAGTGTTCTGAAATGTTTCTCATGTAATTTTTGTTTGAAAGTCACGGCGCTGAACGTGTTTTTCAATTTAAAAAAATGCTTCGTTCGTAGTAAAAATGAGGGTTAAGTCTAAGAGCTACGATGTAAACACTAATTTAATCACAAAATAGCCAATTTCTGTAGTATCAAGAAAAGACAACTCTATTTGTCTCGGGGAACGTGTAGTGTATCCCCAGTTATCTCATCTGCGGACGCGCACTTGAGCAAATTTTTCCCCAGTGTTGTGATATTTGGATGTGTGAAACATGAACTTCGTCAGACAAATCGTTTGAATTCTTGGGGATGCTCCTCTTTCATTCCTGAGTTTTCAGAGTTCAATAATGATCGGGACGAAGCGTCCTCATCAATGATCAATGAAGTGGGAATGGAAAATGAGTAGTAGTGAGAGATTTGGCTGAAGAGACAGAGCTTGAGAAGTGCTCAATGTAGAATCACAGCGGTTGTTTTTTATATATGTGTGATTATACTCGTGCATTTGAATTTTATATATATATATATATATATATATATATATATATATATATATATATATATATATATATATATATATATATATATATATATATATATATATATATATATATATATGGTACCGTAAATCGTCTATTAAAAGTACGTTTCAGATTTTTATACTAAAAAGGTAATAAATCACCATTAACTAATACACTGTAATAATTTCGAATGGTTGCTTAAAACTATTTCCTTTAAACTATACATCCTAAAGATAATACATCAGCGTAAAACAGAGTGTCTTTCCGCAATAAATTTTTAAAACAAAAACACGCAGTAACTGTTATCTCAAACCACTGTTAAGTCGGTGAAACTGTGTTAATGTAAACTTTTGTTGTTGTTGTTGACAACAGGCATTTACAAGTACGTTCATTGGACGTTTAAAATACCAGGAAGGTCAAAGGATGGGCTGATCAACAAGTCTGCCCGACAGATGTTTACGTAAAGGCTAACACATAGATAGGCGTTTTGATAGCAACGCTTTAGCAGGTCATATTAACCCACTGACTAGATTATACCTGGGTATACTTTGGCCTAGGACAGAATAACCCCCACAGGTATAACCTGTCCTATGCCCACTGTGTCAAAATATACCACCCGCCCCCAATAACAAACACTTTAAAGTCAACGTTAGTTAATTTCGAGTGAACACTACAACCGGTAAAGCAGCCTTTATCTGATTAGTCTGGGCATATGAATTGTTGGCAGTCAACTTAAAAAAAAAAAAACAATAGATATATATTTCACGCGTGTTAAGAAAACCTACATGCTATCTCGTCACTTTGAGTGTGTCAACGGATTTCGGAAATGGGGGTGTGGGGGGGGGGGGGGGGGGGGGGGGGGGGGGGGGGGGGGGAGTATTGGTTAAAGGGGTTAAAGGGGAAACAAATTGACACATGTACAATTTAAAATGAAAGAGTTTTTCACCTGAGTGATTCTCACACACACGTAACACAACCGATAGCTTTTTTTGTGTCCAAATGAAAGTAAACAGCATTCCTTTGTTGTGTGTGTGGGTGTGCGCGTGTATGCCTGTATGTATGTGTTTTATGTCTTCATTCATTCCCTACTCATCATCACTCGTCCGCTCCCCAAGGAGCATAGGCCTTCGACAAGCATATACCAAGACTTCCTGTCCTGTGCCTTCAGCTCAAGATCCTTCCATGTCTTCTTCACCCCATTCATGTCTGACTCCAGGTCTCTTCTCCATATGTTCCTTGGTTTCCCTTTACCTCTCTTACCCTGGGGGTTCCAGAACAAGGACTACCTTGTAATGCTATCAAAGGTTTCCTCAGTGCGGGACTTATCCATCTCCAGTGTCTTCTTCTCATTTCTTGTTCCACTGGTTCATTGTCTCCTCAGACAAGTGGAACAACGCGAAGGCATGCTGTTTTTACGAGGGTTATTCTATTCTTTCTCTGTGTACCTCTTGTTGTGGCAATATTGCTTGTAGGTTAAGAGCTTTAGAGTTAGGAGTTTTAGAGTTAATGTCTTGTGATTAGAGAATGGTTTAAGGGTTAAAGTTATTCGGTTAAAGTTGAGGGAATATAATTTATTGAATTTTTTTTTTTTTTCAGAACCAGTGGTCCTAGTGATGTCATACTCCCCCCTGGTCTCCTGGTTAGTGAGATCGGATGCCTAGCCTTCTCGGACAAGGGCGAAAAATAGGAGGTCCCGTGTGCAAGTTGCACACGTTAAAAATCCCACGGCAGGTGGAAATCGTAAAGAGTAGGCCTATCTGGAAGGCCGCTGCCCTGGCAAAATTTAAAAATTAGAAACCTACCCACCACAAAAATATTTATAGAATGTGTGATTCGTATATACACACATTGGGGTTCTCGCCGGTGCTACCGTGTTCGTGCACTGTGCTGAGATCCTCCTTGTGTGATCTAAGGGAGGAGATTGAAGCACTGATGGAGTAGTCCTTGCGCAATGAAGAAAGTCCTTAAAACCAAGCCAAACCCCACGGTTAAAGTTAGGATTTTAGGGTGAGGGTTAGAGTTCGATTAACGTTGGGCTAGGGTTAATGTAAGTTTGAGGTTATGGTTACTCTTAGGTTTAAGGATTTAGGGTGACCCAGTGTACTTCCCAGTGGGTCTCTGGTCAGCAGAAGCGGAATAGGACTACTGCTTTCTCCCCATGCATGTCGTATAAGGCGACTAATATGAATTTTGAATAGGGCTCGCAATCTCATCCTGTAAAACAGACTGCCACATCAATCACCGCTGTAAGAGCAGGCAGGCTTCCTGCAAGGGGAACCAGCTGAAGTGGTAGCTGTATGCTCTGTAGGGAGCACAAAGGAAAATAATTATGATGGTAAGCAGTGGCGTACTAGGGGGGTGCGAGGGGTCCGTCCGCCCCGGGTGACAGCCAGGAAAGGGGTGCCATTGGACACTATTATGATAGTACTTACTGTTAAAAAATATACTTGCGAGTGTTTTTCTTTATGGCAAGAGGTAGAATCCACCCCGGGTACCAATATTTTAGGGACGCCTCTGATGGTAAGATAACGCTGGAGTTAGGTTTATGTTTAAGATTATGTTATTTTAGGCTCTATCCTTTTTTCTGTTTACTTAATAACTCATATTCAGTTGTGTCATAAAAAATTATCTGTACAACATTTATCCAAAATAAAAAGTCAAACATGAGGCGTAGAAATACTGGGGTTGTCCCATTTTACAGAGAAACTAATTAAGTTTTTCTGAATACCAAGTTTTAACAAGTTTTTTTCATCTTTAGTTTTCGTTTTCATATCTTCATTCTTCCCATCATTCACAATGAATCCACAAGAGAAAACACTGTGTGTTGAGTGGTTTGTTTATTCAAGTAAACAAGTTTTTTTTTTAAACTTATGGGTTTTCAGTATCTAAATTACCTTGATTAATAATTCTGTGTGTGTAAGTAAATATTTTTGTTTTTAGGGGGTCGGAGTGTCTAAGAGGTATGGCGTCCGCCTCGAGTTCTAGAGGTACCGCGTTCGATTCCCAGTTGAGGGAAAATAATTTATGGAAAATTTTTTTTCAGAACCAGTGGTCCTAACAATATCATACTCCCACCTGGTCTCCTGGGTAGTGAGATCGGATGCCTAGCCTTTTCGGATAAGGGCGAAAAATTGGAGGTCCCGTGTGCAAGTTTCTTTGAAAGATTATTGGTGCATAACACTGGATGATGTTTATATTTATTTTCTTTTCGGCTGTTTTAAACATAGCTGTTATAATTCGGGGTCCCATTGCTTCCCATTCTGTAAGTGCTTTCAATGCTTTCCTAGGCAGCATTAGATTCATTCATTCATAACCCTCCACTCCCAAAGGAGCATAGGCCTTCAACAAACACATGCCAAGTCCTCCTGTCACGTGCCATCATCTCAAGTTCTTTCCATGTTCTCCTCATTATTTTCACCTCTGTTTCCAACTCTCTTCTCCATGTACTTCTTGGTCTTCCTCTGCCTCTCTTGCCCTGGGGGTTCCAGAACAAGGACTGTCTTGTAATGCTATCAACAGGTTTCCTCAGTGTGTGTCCTATCCATCGCCATCGTCTTCTTCTCATTTCTTGTTCCACTGGCACTTGTCTAGTTCTTGTCATCAGTTCCACGTTGGTAACCTTGTCATACCATTTTAATCCCTCTATTCTACGCAAGCACCCATTTATGAAAGTCTGCAGCTTTTTGGTTGTTGTCTTTGTTGTTCTCCATGTCTCTGAGCCATACAATAGGACTGACTTCACATTTGAGTTGAAGATTCTTATTTTCGTGTTGGATCCTATTTCTCTTGATCTCCATATATTTCCCAATGCAATGAAAGCTCCTCTTGCCTTTTGTATTCTTATTTTGATATCGCTGTCTGTCCCTCCAACTTTGTCTATATTACTGCCAAGATATGTGTATGATTCTACATCTTGTATTGGTGTTTCTTCAAGTTCAACCCTGTTATCATTACCTGCATTTATTCGCATTATTTTTGTCTTTTCCCTGTGTATTTTCAGACCCAATTGCTGTGACCTCTCATCGAGTGTTTTCAATTTGTCCTGCATCTGATTACGGCTATGGGACAGAAGAGCCAAGTCATCGGCAAAATCCAGATCATCCAACTGCTTAGTCAGAGTCCACTGGATTCCATTTCTGTTGTGTGTTGCCGATTATCTCATAACCCAATCTATTGCCAGCAAGAAAAGAAATGGAGACAAGAGGCATCCCTGTCGCACTCCTGTTCTTATCCCAAACGGTTCTGTAAGCTGTCCTTCGTGAAGAACTCTGCATGTCATGTCTTCATATGTTTTCTTTATTAAATTAATGATCTTCAGGGGAACTCCATAATGCCTCAACAATTTCCAAAGTGATTCTCTGTCAACACTGTCAAATGCCCTTTCGTAGTCCACAAATCCGATGTATAGTGGTGAATTCCATTCCAGACTTTGTTCAACTATTATTCTCAAAGTGGCTATCTGGTCTGTACATGATCTGTTTTGTCGAAAACCTGCTTGTTCATCTCTCAGTTTCTTGTCTATGGACTCTTTTAATCTCTCAAGGATAATCCTGTTTAATACTTTTCCTGGCACTGATAGTAACATTATTCCTCTATAATTTGTGCACTCTTGTAAATTTCCCTTCTTAGGCAACTTAACCAGATATCCTTCCTTCCATTCTGCTGGTATCCCTTCCTTTTCCCAGACTTTACCAAGTAATTTATATAACATCTCTGTAGCCGTGTCGATATCTGCTTTGATGGCCTCTGCTGGAATGCCATCAGGTCCAGATGCTTTTCCATCTCTTAGAAGCTTTATGGCTTTCTTTATTTCTTCCTTCGTTGGTCTTTCACCGTTAATTTGTAGCTCTTCTTCTGCTGGCTGGATGTCCGGCGGGTTTTGTGGAGCTGGTCTATTGAGAAGGTCCCCAAAATATTCTGTCCACCTCTTCATTTGCTCTTGTATATTGCTGAGCAGTTTCCAATTCTTGTCTTTTATGAGGCAACTTGTTTGCTTGTATTTCCCTGTTAGCTTCTTTGTGCTGCTATACAGTTCTCTCATATTTCCTTTGGCTGCAGCATCTTCTGCCTCTCTTGCCAACTCCTCAATATACTTCCTCTTGTCTCTTTTGATACTTCTTTTTACTTCTTTGTTTGCTTCTGTGTACACTTCTTGAGCCTTGGCTTTGGAACTTCTGGTTTTGCTTGTGTTTAACTCTGCTTTCTTGTTTTTTCTGTCTTTTATCTTATTGATGGTTTCTGTTGTTATCCATGCTTTTTGCTGTCTTTCCCTTTTCCCCAGTATTTCTTCACATGTCTCCTTCCATACAGTTTTGACCTGCTGCCAATAGTCTTCTGTATTCTCTACATCTTCCAGCTGTTGGAGCACTTGGAATTTGTTGGATACTGTGACCACAAATTTGTCTCTTGTTTCTTGATTTCTTAGCTGTCCTACATTATACTGTTGTCTATAATTTTGCATTGTTGCATATCTCTTGAGTTTCATTTTTACTTTGGCTATCAGAAGATGGTGATCTGATGCCACATCTGCTCCTCTATATACCTTTACATCCTGCAATGATGATCTAAACTTCTTGTTTATGCATATATGATCAATCTGATTTTCTGTTCTATGGTCTGGTGATATCCATGTTGCCTTGTGTATTCTCTTATGTGGAAACATGCTTCCTCCTATAGCCAGTTGATTTGAAGCACAGAAGTTTGCGAATAGTTCTCCATTTTCATTCATTACTCCTAGCCCATGTTTTCCCATGACTTCTTCAAATCCGGTGTTGACTGTACCTATCTTTGCATTCATGTCACCCATCAAAATTGTGATGTCTCTTCTTTTTACTTTTTCCATAATTTCCTGTAGTCTAGTATAAAATGCTTCTTTCACAGACTCTTCTTTGTCATTAGTTGGTGCATAACATTGGATGACATTTACATGAATTTTCTTTTTAGCTGTTTTGAAAGTAGCTGTTATTATTCTGGGTCCAACAGCTTCCCATTCAATGAGTGCTTTCTGTGCTTCTTTAGATAACATAAGAGCTACCCCTGCACTGTGGTGTGAACTTTCGTCTTCATGTCCTGAGGACAGCACCAATTCACCTGTGATGAGTTTCTTCCTGTCTACCCCCTTCCACTTTGTTTCACACATTCCCAGAACCTCGATTTTGTATTCCCTCATTTTTGCTGCTACTTGTGCCACTTTCCCTTGTTCGTTTAATGTCCGAACATTCCAGGTGCCAAATCTGGAAGTTCTCCTAGAAGAAAGAAGGTTAGTCAGCAACACAGACTCCTTTCGGTTTTCTCTGTGTTGCATCATACGCCTCCCCACGAGAGTACCTTCCCCTGTCTTGGATGGCTGTGTTTTATTTTCTTTATTTGACTTGTCCATATTTGTTAAAGTTTTTTGTGGTTTAAATTTTTTACAGGATGGGGTAACCGGCCCCATGCCCAACCCTCCTTAGTCGCTTTCTACGACATGCTTGGCAGGGGACAGTGTTACTATTCTTTGCTCCCCTTTCGGGCCCCGGTAACACACGGGTGAGGCAGCATTAGAGCCACCCATTTACTGTGGTGGGAACTTTCTTCATTGTAGTAAAATCTGCGAGATAATCGCTCATTTCAGTAAGATTTTAGTCCTATGATAATAAATAACCCCGCCCGTATGTGTCTGACTATAAGCATCTCACACGCCAGCATCGCGCTGAATTTTGTGCCATGGTAATGCTTAGAAACGATCCCGCCGTTTAAATCTACTCGCTTTCCTTGTGACGTACAATAAACATTTTTAACATTTTGCCCGATCTGATAGAGACTGCGGCAAGACTTATAATTAACGATCTGCCAGAAATGTGCTGCCAAACTACTGTCTGAATTAACGTAATATTTTAACTTTAACGCCTTTAATTTTAGTGATCCTTACATTTTTTGGTAGTGTAACACGAGACAACAGTAATAATTAACGCCAATTCTAACACCCGCCGCGCAAAACCCCGCTTCGCTTGACACGCGGTGGGATTGGCCCGATGATATATACACACAGACAGTTTAAATTCTCGCCGAGTAATGTTTTTCTGACGTCACTCAAACAAGTTAATTATTTGAATAAAAATGCTAGAGAGAGATGAGAGGGGGAAGATGGCCGACTTGTGTAAAATTTATATTTGACGATTGACAGTGACAAAATTGAAAATCTAAGAAACTGACCATAAAAATCATATGGTAGTATAGCTTAGAGTCCCCTGAGCAAAAATATGTTTTAAAAAATATGGTAGTCCAAGCATTAGCCAAGTTATTGAGAAAATACTAAATGTCTAGTAACACTAAGACGGACAGACTGTGGTTCCTGCTTGTTTTTTTCATAACGTTAGTGGGGACGCCAGCTTAGAAAGAGGCATTGGAGTAAATTCAAATCCGATTGGGTAAAAAGAGTATAGGAGGAAAGGGGAGCGGTAGATAAATGTTAACCAAAACTAAACATCTTTTTGTATTGGCATAACTAACGCAGACTGACCAATCGACTACCAGACACAGAGTTGTTTGGGATTTTTTTTTCTTTTCAAAAACTACATTTGAATTCTGGTAGTCGCAAGTTTTCCATTGGCCAGTACTAATAGATATTAGCAAAAAGCTTTCAATGCTCATCGCCAGTTGACAAAAACTTTTTCTATCAAATACGCTGAGATCAGCTGTGTTAATTTATAAAATAAAGAATTAATTCGCAGTCTGGGCAGGGCAGAGAAAAGCTGAGGCCATTCTTTGCAAGTCAGCGTTATTTGTTATATATTTCTGTGAAATTGTGGTAAGAATGCTTTATGTATTAATATGTTTATTACAACTGCCAAAGTTAGATATTGCTATTGGGAAAAGTGAAGGACATGCCGGGAGCAGACATTGTTGAGTCCTCACATTGAACTGTATCTAACGATTGTATATTGTCATGATTTTGTTTTAATATTATTGCATTAGAATATGTTAGTAAGCCTCCGTGTTCCACGAACACTGTTCAACATGCCTGGAGCGTTTATAATTTAAAAAAAGAAGAGCAAATCATACAAAAGGAAATGTGGTTACTCCACGTTATTGTATTGAGGAAAACTATGTAAAAGTACAGTGGCGTATCTGCCATAGGGACCTGAGGTGTGGTCACAGAAAGGTGTGAGTCATATAAAATTAGGGGCGAGTGCACCTGTATGCACGCGAGGCTGACCCCATACCACCATATGTAAATAATAATAATAAAGTGTGATCAGATATAAGAAGGCCAGGGTGTCTTTTTATTGCAGAGGTTTTATTTCCTGTTACCAGCCGGTGACAAGAAACCTGATGAGTGAGTGTAACGCCAACAAGTCTCCGGTAAAACGTTTACGCTGTCAGCAGATAGCTGGAGGAGCTTGTGTGTGCTGAGATATCTATATTTTCTGCAACGACATACTGAATTATCCTTCTACAAAGAATCCCAGGTGATGTGTTAGCATCTGGGTATATCTGACACTTCAATTATAATAAACTTTGGTATTTTCAATCATACCCAGGATGTTATGGGGCGTGATGAAACTACAGCCTCTCCTAACAAATGACAAACACTATTAGATAATACAGTTGTACTCTGTGAATACACCAACAGGAGAGATAGAGTGACATTATACTTAGTGGACAAAGAGTCCACCCATTTTAGTTAATCTTTTTTATGTAAACTATCTTTTCCTCCTTTTCAAAGACCTGTCCAAAAGAGATAGCGGGACAGGCAGATTAAATTGTAAAAAGAAAATATTCAATTTTAAAGAAAAACCTTAACCACTGTTTTCTTCAATTCCTTATAGTGAGTTAAAGTGTTTTGTGTTTATGTACCATCATTTTCATTTCTCCCCTAGACATTAGGTACATCATACACCAGACACTAGAGCCAAAATAGTGACCGTGTGAGATCTAGGGAGGTAGCGTTAGGTTCCCTACAAATACCTCATCATCATCTTTTAGAGTCAGGGGCCTACATGTGCTTGACCTCACACGGTTAACACAGACACAGATTTCTTTCCTTTTAGGTATAACATCATAACCTCCCCATCAAATTAAACTTGCTACATTCATCATGTCCTGAAGACAACACTATTTCTCCCTATGCTCTTCCACCTAGTCTCGCAGAGTCCCAGGATATCAGTGCTGTAATTTCTTTTTGCTGCTACTTGTGCAGTTTTCCCTTGTCCATTTAGAGTTCCAGGTGCAAATCCTGGAGATTTTCCTAGATGAAAAAAAAATTAGTAGGCACCGCAGACTCATTTAGGCTTTATAAGAGTTGCTTAATGCGCTTCCTTTCCAGAGGACCTTCTTCTCTCTTGGACGGCTGAGTTGGTTTATATTTTACGTTTGACTTATCCAAAGTACTTTTTAAAATGTTTGCGGTAAAAGTTTTTTTTTTTTTTTTTTTTTTAACGGGAGGAGGTAACCAGCCCTATGCCCAACCCGTCTTAGTCGCTTTTCGCGACGTGCCTAGTAGGGTCCAGTGTTACTATTATTTGCTCCCCTCTTGGGCCGCGGTAACACACGGGTGGTCTAAAGGAGATGACTGTTTTTAATCGTGCCCATGGGACAGATGTATTATTTATTGGGGACCGCAACCTAGTCATCGCGTCTATAAGTTACACGTATTTATGATAGTGACCCAGTGGATCTCTCTGTGATATATATACTTTGTGTCATGACATATAATTGAAATTATTTGATGACTTATTGTGTTGGAATCCCATTGATGTCAGACATGATTTGTACTCATGAAAGTAGGCACAAGTGGAGCCATGTCAAGTTATATGTCTGGAGGAAGCACACGGAGTTATAACTATTTGTTACGGTGTTGTATTCAACTGCTGGAGATTTGAGCTGTGTTACTTTTGATTCATGCAATCATGAAAAATCTATATATGGTAACACTACGCACAAACACACACCCAGTATCATGGTCCGTCTTGTGATATATTTCGTCTATGTGGAAAATGATCATCAGGACGCAGTCGCACTGTTTGTGCTCTTTCGGAGCGACCGATCGTACGAAGAAATGCTTCACAACAGGATTCGTTACTTGTCTTTCAGATATTTTTTAATGTATTATATATCTTTTGCCCCGGTGGTTCTCTGAAGATACAAAGAATGAAAAGAACTACTCCCCCCCTCAGCTATTTGTTCAATACAACTAACATGAGCTTGTGCACGGTCTTTGGCAACCTCAATATGTAAAACATATTGCCACAGAAACGACTGCTGCACGAGCATGTAAATGTTTGGTGCAGGCTTCCAGGTAGGGACCATCTACGATGGTGGTTCCATACTCCGTGAAAAGCGCAAAAAGAATATTATTTCGTTCGTAAATAACTCTTGATGTGTCAATAAAATTTTGTTTGTTGTTTCCCTTGCATTATTCACTAATTTTATAGATTAATTAATGGAATGGCCGCTCCAGGAGATATCTATAAATAAATGTAGTTACACGCGCACATACGCTCGCACGAAAATATATAACACAGTAGGAGTTTAAGATGACAATATCATACACAGTAAATACAGTACATGGTATTCATTGTCAAGAGTAAACTAACAAGACTTAAATATTTAATTTTTGTACCTTGACAAATTTTACAATTTATAAAAATTTAATTAGGATTGATAACAATTTAATAATTCTTGAACAATAAATTTTGCCTGCCGGTTCTTCAGTCCTGCAAAATGTTCAGTGACTTACATTGCTAAAATCTGAGATAGATTATATCAGTTTATTCGAAGAGGCAAAGAGCTTTATCAGAATTAGATACAAGAACAAATAGGATGAAGAACACCCAGGCCACACACACAATGATGCATACTACCAGCTCTGGAGAACAGAACGAGTGGTAATCTTCAGACTCCGCATGGGTCATTACGATTGAGATATCATCTATTCAACAAGCTAAAGATAGGAACTACCGATGATTGTCACTGTGGCACCGTCGTCTTCTCATCTATTACTCCACTGGCACCAGGACCTGTCTGATTCTTGTCATTAGTTCCACAGTAGTGATCTGGTCATACCATTTCAATCCCTCTTTTCTACTCAAGCACTCATTTATTAAAGTCTGTATTTTCTTTATTGATGTTTTTCTTGTTCTGTTTTCAGTAGTAATTAATAATTAATGCCGAAATTTACTCTAAAGACGGCTATATTTGACTTTCATTGACTTTTTCTCTTCCTTCTATTCAGTAAATTGGTACTTAAATTTTGTGTTAAATTGCTCATTCGAAAATTCACCTGCCCGTTCTTACCCCAACGGAACCGGGGTCAACACTGCAGATAACCTGAATGCAGGAAACCCGCACTAAAGCATTTCGTATGGACTTGCTGTGGTGGTTTCTCAAGCATTTTGTTTTTACAAGAGGTCGTTTCGAGCCTTTTGCATGAACTGACTTAGGTAACCTTTTACGACACGAATATTGTTGTATTCTTTGTCTCCTTCTCGGAGAAGCCACCGTAGACTGCTAGGATCGTCATAAATAAATAGTAATGGATTTGCTTGATTGATATTTTACTGGGCCACCCTGGGGGTGCAGATAGGTTCTGGGTTAGGGTTTTTTCTTCTTCTTCCTCGTTCGTCCTGAAAAGGACGTTGGTTGCGTTGTGTCGCTGTTTACAGCGGAGCTGCGATATTTGCGCCTTTCGGCCCGACACATCCGACTTCCGCACGGCATTTTTTGGAACCGGGTTTGCCTTTCCGCTTCGATCCCTACTCTCTCGGCCAGACTGCAGTGATGCAGCCTGTTTCCAGGACCACCACTTTGAGGTGGGGTAGGGTCTTGGTCAGCTCTGGTTCGCTGACCCTGACGCAAGCAGTCAAGCTAAGAGTCGCTGACTGTATTCATCTCTTTTGCTGCGTCTTCGGTCCCCGGTTAGGGTTTAGGTTATTGGTTGACATTTGTTCAATTTCGTCTGCGATTTGTAACAGTGCCGAGTATTAAGAGTATTTAACTTAGAATTTAGGATTATGGTTAGGTGGAATTAATAACCACTAATGCTCACCTAAACATTGACACGGAACCTATTTCCGACTCAAGATGGCGGTTTGTGCAGTAATTTGTGGTTCAGTCATTTTTTTTTCTTACTGAAAAATTAAGGATGTTAATAAGGATAGTCGATGCCCCTAGAAATAAAATAAACTCATATTTTCAAAGTCAGAAAAGTTCGAAGATAAATAAGAAAGTGTGACATAGACAAACTATTAGTGTCTTTCATTTATTTAACGATGTCTTCTATAAGTAATTTATTTGAACTAGATTTCTTAAGTGAAACGGCATTTTTCTTCCCCTCGTACATTTGTAATCGTTTGTCTTCTTTCTTCTTCTTCCGTCCTTAGCCAAAGACCGACCAAGCAGTCAGTGGCCATTACGCCTTGCGGCGTCTTAGGGCAACAAGAAATTATCCGTTGTTCCGTTACGCCTAAAGGCGTTTATTGGTACAACAGAATATTAATTGTTGTTTCCGTAATCAATGTGACAAGCAAGCGGTTGATCAATCCGCTGTGCCCCGAACTTGCCCTCGTGTGTACTGCCGCTATAAAACCACCTCGCTACCGAGACGCCTCCAGCCAAAATTCTCTCGGGACCGAAGGTCCGCGAAAAAGAGCAATCTGGTACTGGCACAACACCCATTCGCTGCCTCCACTTCGCTGGGAGGACCCGGCAACAGGGACCACACACAGCCTTGAGAGGACAATGGTCGCCTGAAGGGAATCGTTTGTAGCAGTGCCAAAATAATCTGAACAGAGTGGGAGGAAAACGTGATTTAAAATTCTGGCTGTGAATCTCTGAGAATCTCAGCGCAAATATTGATAAACAACAAGCTATATACTGCCTCATTGCATTGTGTTTCTTTTCGTAAAATAAAAGCAGCGATTTTTATTGCCACTTTTAACAGAATTTACGCCCATAACATGTCTCAAGCCGAGCCTAAATATTACTTCACTTAAAATACAGACATTCATAAACATGTAACGTGCGCATCGATTCCAGACAGCTTTCGGTGTTTGTGGCCAGACAGGTCATCGTAATAAAACGGTAAAGACTGTTAGCTCGAAATTAGTATCGACCATTCAGGAAGCCCAAGATAGTCGTGGAGGACGTCGGAACGGTAACTGAAGTGGTTTAAGGAAACAGCGAGTGGTCCTGAAGTGTTTGCCTTGTCCCGCAGAAATGTGTATAGTAACAAGTACGGCCGTAGATGGGTGGTGAAAAATAACACGTATGCAGGGTGATTTAAAAGTTACTTCCTATTTTTAATTTGTTATATGCTCACTTGTATATACTGGATATACACGAAACAAATGTTTAAACAAGACTAAGTAATTGGCATTTGACTTATTAGTTTTATTTTATTTTTATTACTTCAAGGAACAAATTAAAGAAACATAGAATCTAAAATTGCCAATAACATGGCGTTACGAGAGTCACAGTCAAGAAGAATTTCTGCCCGCAATGAGATTACGTATTGAACAGGTACAATCTCTTAATCAACTGTTATGTTAATGTGATACAACAGTTTATGTAATAAAATGACAGTTGGTATTACATTAGGGTTCCCATAACGTTTTGTTTAAAAACCGGGACATTTCCAAATTTTTACCTAAAAAACCCGGGACATTTTATAAAAAAACGGGACATGTTAAAAATTAAGGTAAAGCACAAATAAATCTATTATATATTATATGTTGCACTTAAAATAAGATACTGGT
>JAMPIV010002291.1:0-97500 GCA_024509875.1 Oreohelix idahoensis | reverse complement strand
GGTCTAGCTTTGGCCTTCAGTCACTGTTACCTCACTGTCCTCTTTACTGTCTATCATTATGTGTTCCCAATTTATATATTTATCTGTATTTTATGTGGGTGGTTGGTAAGGGCTTGCTATTTTCCGGGATTTTCTTAGGAAAAATTCAGGAAATTGCAACGACTTTTAGGGTCTGTGTCTGTATTGCTGACTGAGGGTCTAGTGGTTTGTTCCGCTATAGAAGTGGTACGCCTCAGTTTGCCATACGAACGCCATTTTTATTCGTGTCTAGCTGTGACGTCATGCCGGTCGTCATTTTAATTTGCATAACCTAATTTCAGTACAGTGTCGAGTTTATACGTTGTTAATCTCAAATTCTTGTCTTTTTGTATATTTCACGACGACTTGTCTTGTTTATTTTTGTAATGTTATTTTAATGTTTTCTTTTTCCTGATTAATATGTTTGAGTCTTCTTTAGTTGCTTTATATTCGTTAAGTGGTATTGTATAATTGGAGATATCACTTTACTGTGTTTCATTTTCTTGTGCCTTCCATTGTCACCTGTGCTCGTTTCGTAGTTCACATTGAGGAATATATTTAAATCACAGATTGATTGATTTCATAGTGTATATCTTAGTTATATACATATTTCAGGATGTATATTATATTATTTTAATATAATTAGTAACTATAACCATGTCGAAGTTGGAAGATTTTATCACTGCTGGTATACGTTTGGGAAAATCAGGTGCTGAACTTAAAGAATATGCAGAGACTAGGCTTACGCTGAGAGAATAGAACAGCGTGAGGCTGTTTAGCGGGCAGAGGAACTCAAGAAGTTTGAACTAGCCCAAGAAAAAGAACTTAAAGAGAAAGAAATATCTTTAAAATTGGAGATGGAACAGATACATTTGGAACAAAAGGATAAAGAAAGAGAATTAGAGAAAGAGAAAATGATTCAACAAGATAAAGAAAGAGAGTTAGAGAAAGAGAAAATGATTCAACAAGATAGAGAGAGAGAGAGTTAGAGAAAGAGAAAATGATTCAAAGAGATAAAGAAATAGAAATACGAAGAATGGAACTTCTTCAATTAGACTCACAGGAATGCTATGGAACTTAAAGCATTAAGACTAAATGCAGAGAAAGAAAAAGCTTTGGAATTGGCTAAATTGCAATCTGATCACTCTAAAGCTTCAGCAGGTTCAACTGTGTTTTATCCTAAGTTAAAAATGCCTCATTTTGACCAGAATCGTGACTGTGTGGACAGCTTCTTGTCTAGATTTATCATGAAGGTGACAGGTTTAAATGTACCTAAAGAGAGCTGGAGTAGTCTCTTAGTTGATTTTTTGACTGGGGACTCACTCCAATGCTTCATGAATCTGGATGAGAAGAGCAGAAACGATTTTGATGTCGTAAAAGAAACACTTCTCAGACGTTTCCAGTTAACTGAGTCTGGATTTAGAGATCGTTTCCATGCGGCTAAGCCAAGTAAGGATGCCGACTTTGGTGAATTTATTGCATCTATTAAACATTTTTTGTCTAGATGGATTGATTTATCTGGTATTAATAAAACATATGATGGGTTGATAGACCTTATGTTACGAGATAAGGTTCTTTCTGCATGTAGCCATGAATTGGAATCATTTTTACAGGAAAGACATCCAGATTCCATTCAGGAACATGAACGTCTAGGTAGACAATTTTTAACAGCCCATCCGAACAAAGATATCCATAGAACGTCTCCTCGAGATCCAAGGCCTATGTACGTAGCTCACCACGATCAGAGATCTTATGATCACCGACCTCGATCGAAGAGCGTTGACGGACGTTATCGTTCTGATTTTCGTCAATCATGTAGGGGGTCTTCCCTCGTCAACGTTCGCCATCGAATTTTTATCGACTAGGTTATCGAGGTTCTTCTCCTCGTGATCGTGGATATCACAGAGGCAGGGATTATGATGATTCACATCATAAGGGTTATCAGAGATATAGATCTTCATATGGTACGGACTTCAAGAATGATGATTCTTATGATGAATATTATGGTAAGAATAAGTCTTTTAAAAAGAAGACAGGTCATTTCGGAGCTCCTTCGAGAGATAAGAGTAAACATAGGCATGCTAATGCTTGTACTGACAATAAGGATGGTGAGAAAGATAGAACTAATCATGCCCATATATGTTCTGTAAAGGATGACACATGTTATGTTTGTCAATCACAACATGTATTTGAGACTAACACTACACTTCGTTGTGGTCACTCCATTCCTGCGATGTCCTCGTGTGAGAACTTGGGACGTCTCACACTACATCAAGGTGTTTTATGTGTACAAAAAGTGTCAGTTTTTAGGGATTCCGGATGCACTACGGTTGGGATTCGTAAATCGTTAATTGATGCTTCCGCTTTTACAGGTAAATCAGTTAAATGTGTTACTTTTGGTGGTACAGTGGAATGGTTCCCAGTGGCACGGATTCACATTGATACACCTTTCTTTACAGGCACAGTGGATGCCTGCGGATTGAGAGATCCTGTAGCTGAGATAATCTTGGGGAATATCCCAGGGGTTAAAGATTGCACTCCACAGGAGATTGTAATGTGGGTTGAATCACACCCACTGGTGGCAAATGTTGTAACCAGGGCACAACAGTTAACTGCAGATACGGCTACACCACCTGCTCCTGTAATAGATTATGGTATTTCTCTTGGCATCGGTGTTGATACTCCAACTGTTGTTGCTGTTACGTGTGTTAGAAAGAATGATGGTATTTACAGTCAGCATGTTTCAACTGAGGGTGAGGTGGTCTACAATGCTCAAGATAATAACTTGACAGTTTTTGGCTGTACTGCTGTTAGAGCATGTTCTGCGGACAATCATGATTGTCCTGCCCCTACAACATATCCTGTTCAGGCTCATCGTGCTCCACCCAATGGTGATGAGTTACGACATGCTAAATCTGCACATTTGGGAGTTGGTAATACTCGTCCGGATAACCGCAGGTGTAACCACGATTGTCACACCATTGCGACATGCAAGGAACAATATGTACGTAGGAATACTTCAGCGCGTGTGACTCGCATGAGACATGATAAATTTATTAATTCTCGGTCTCAGTTCCAATCTGTCCGAGGTCGTATATCACCAAATCGCACTATCTTGGTGCGCAATTTACCTTCGAGGGCGACTTGGTATACACTTAAACATTTTTTCAGCATGTCGGAGATGTTGAATTGATTCGTATGTTTGCACTTCAACACTCCTCTCACCAACTCGCATTTGTTCGTTTTTCTTGATACTATGATACTCGTAAGGCTGTCAAATTCAAGATTGGTTCTCTTTTTGCACACCATTATTTAGACGTGCAACTCGCACACAATTCGTCACAACGAACTTTGTAGCTGCGTTCGTTTAAGTTTTTCTTAATTCTTTACCAGATGTTTTGTTCTTACATACATCCATGAACTATTTTGCTTTTGTTTATTTCTCTTTGCACATGATATCTTCTTTTTCAGTAATATCAGCATTTATTTTCTTTTATCATATTATATCTGGTATGTTTATCATAATGTTGATACTTGCAATATCTGTTAATTGTTGACTTCACTGAATTTCACCTTTATCTATGCTATTTTGTGAATGATGCATCAATTTTTTTTTGCATTCACTTTTGGTGTTTGTACGACATTCTGTTTATAGATACCTTTATTAGGAAATCTACTTTTTCAATTCTCACATGTTACTTTCTTCATTAAATAAATTATGTCAAAAGGATATTGGCAAATTCCACTAACTGATCATGCCAAACCTTGAACTGCGTTTACGACTCCATTTGGTATGTTCCAATGGAATTACATGTGCTTCGGCTTTGTAAACGCTCCTGCAACTTTTGTGCGCATGATGCGTCGTCTTCTTGGCGATCGAAAAGATGTCATCACGTACATTGACGACATCTGCCTATTTCATGATTCTTGAGACGACAACATTAATGGGTTGACTTCACTTCTTCTTACGTTACGCCAGAACGGTTTGACTGTGCGACCTTCCAAGGTCCAAATAGGTTGTCAGGAAATTTCATTTCTTGGTCACCGCATAGGTAACCATCGATTATATCCTGATGACACAACTGTCAAACGAATTTTGGATATTTCTATTCCTCATACTAAGAAACAAGTCAGAAGCCTCTTGGGCTTAATGAACGTTTATCGCAAATTCCTTCCTAATTTCGCACAAATTTCGGCTCCTTTGTCTTCACTGCTTGCCAAAGGTAGTCCTAAGGTAATTAAATGGACATCGGAGTTTGATAGTGCTTTGGTAAAAGTTAAGAACTTGTTCTCCACTCCACCTATTTTATTGTTACCAAACTTAAAAAAATTCATTTTGTAATTCAAACAGATGCTTCTATGTACGGCATCGGCGGATGTTTACTAAAGTGGTACAAGGGTATGCCACATCCTTGTTATTTTGTCTTGCGGAAGTTATCCCCAGCTGAACAAAAATATGCAACAGGGGAACGTGAACTCCTGGCTGTGGTCTGGTGCCTCAAGAAGTTGTCAAAGTACCTCATCGGCACACATTTCTACATCCAGACCGATCACAGTCCATTGACGTATATCACTTCCAGGACCATGCGTAACGCAAGAATCCACCGCTGGTACTTACTCCTTCAAGAATTTTCATTTACCATTCTGCCGATTTCTGGACGTGACAATAACCTCGCAGATCTGTTGTCCAGGAACTATGCAGGACAAACTGACAGTATTAACAAATTAAAAGATTTCTTTAGTTTGTTAGAACATTCATTGACATATTTGTTTGAAATGTACTATACTATTTACATATTATTCTTATGTACTTCGATTACTTAATTACTTACTTGTACTTCGTCTCCACCTCTCTCACACGTGCCACAAGTGTCACGTTTAGGATCGAGGGGGTGATGTTAAGAATTGGTGCATGCGTTGCGAGCATTTTTGGTTTGAACTTGATTCGGATGGTTGCACCATGCAACACCTCACTAGATAAAATAATAAGGTTCGCGTAAAATCGTTGTTAGACCTAGTAATCGCAGTCTTTGTGTGGCCTTCGGGCAGATAACAGTGTTTTGGATTTGTGTGGTAGAACCACTAAGGATTATGTATAACCGTCAATAGAGTGCTTTCAACAGCTTATGAAATAATAATGTGTAAGGACCAGTGAGTCCAGGATTTATGTAAGACGGTAGTATTAAAACGCGATATTCGTGAAACACGATAATGTGTAAGGGCTGTTAGAGCCTGGCGAGCAATGCCAAATATAATATAGACAGAGTTGTGATATATATATATTAGGCAGAGACCCTAATGGAACTGTAAGCAGAAATATTAGTGCTGCGTAAATATAATAATTATGCCAAATGCTTGGTAGATAGATTTGGTTGAAAGATAATGAACGTTAATTAAAACGGCAAAGTAACAGACGTGCAATGTCTGATAAACAGTAGACTCTATGCTGTGATGTATCAAGTGTTCTTGAATGTGAAATATATTATTGTCATTGATTCATATTGAAAGGATGAATAATTATTAAAGTATTGTAAGTCGTCAAAACTAGACTTATTCAATGAAGGCGTTCGAAATTCCAGTTCTGACTGTTTTATGAATAATGACCGCTGACCTTCAAATGTATTGGTCAGAAGAATACATACTCAGCAGAATACATACTCTGTCAAACTAGTAAAATGGAATGAAATAAGACAACACGGTCAGAGAAATATATAAGAAGTTTTATTGAATGAACGTTTAGATGCAACCATCTGAAATAATCACGAAACGAATTCATTGTTGCAGTACAAAACGTTACTGGGTGTAAAGCAGAACAGATAAACAAACATTTCATGAAACGTAATACAAGATTAACCCACTCAATCAGAGAAAAGTCCGCAACATTCTACTACTATTATACTACTACTACACTACTACTACTATACTACTACTACTACTACTACTACTACTACTACTACTACTACTACTACTACTACTACTACTACTACTACTACTACTACTACTACTACTACTACTACTACTACTACTACTACTACTACTACTACTACTACTACTACTACTACTACTACTACTACTACTACTACTACTACTACTACTACTACTATTTCTACTACTACTATACTACTACTACTACTACTATTACTATACTACTACTACCATACTACTGTTACTCCTACTACACATCTACTACTACTATACTACTACTACTACTACTATCCTACTACTACTATAATACTACTACTACTACTTCTACTACTACTACTGCTATACTTCTACTACTACAATACTACTACTACTACTACTATACTACTACTTCTACTATACTACTACTACTGCTACTACTACTTCTTATACTATACTACTACTTCTACTACTACTATACTACTACTTCTACTATACTACTACTACTACTACTATACTACTACTAATATACTACTACTACTACTACTACTACTACTACTACTACTACTACTACTACTACTACTACTACTACTACTACTACTACTACTACTACTACTACTACTATACTACTACTACTACTACTTCTACTACTCTTACTATACTACTACTACTACTACTACTACTACTACTACTACTACTACTACTACTACTATTATACTACTACTTCTACTACTACTACTACTACTACTACTACTACTAATACTTCTACTACTACTACTACTATAATACTACTACTATTACTACTACTACTACACTAAATCACTACTACTACAACAACAACTACTACTACTACTATACAACTACGACTACTACAACTACTACCACGTCTCCTACTACTACTACTACTTCTACTACTACCACTATCCTATTACTTCTACTGCTACTATACTACTACTACTACTAATACTACTACTATACTATTACTTCTACTACGACTACTACTACACCACTACTACTACAATAACTACTACTACTATACCACTACTACTACTACTATTACTACTATACCACATCTACTACTACAATAACTACTATTACTATACCCTACAACAACAACAACAACAACAACAACAACAACTACTACTACTACTATACCACAACAACAACAACAACTACTACTACTACTGCAGCTGCTTCTACTGCTACTACACTACTTCTACTACTGTTACTACTTCTACTACTACTACTACTATAATTCTACTACTACTACTACTTCTACTTCTACTACTACTTCTACTACTACACCACTACTACTACTACACTACTACTACACCACTATGTCACATCTTCTTCTTCTTTGATCCATAACCACCAACCGTCAAAGCAGTCAGCGGCCATCACGCCTGGTGGCGTCTTGTAGGGCAGCCACAAAGTGATTCCACTTTGCTCGGTCGGCGGCCATCCTTCGTACAGTGCCACGACTGTGGTTCATTCTTTGCATCTCAGCTTCCACAGTTCTCCGCCAAGTTGTTTTTGGTCGGCCTCTCTTTCGCTTTCCCTCGGGCGTCCATAGCATAGCTGTTCTTGTGATGGTATCAGGGTCCCTTCTGAGGACGTGGCCAACCCAACTCCAGCGTCTGCCAGCTATGATGGTGTGCATGTCCTCCTGGTTACTCCGAATAAGTAGTTCTTGGTTGTTGATGGTGTTTGGCCAAAAGATTCGGAGAATTTTCCTTAGGCAGATTGTGTGGAAGGAGGACAGTTTCGACATTTCCTTCTCTGTTACTCTCCAACATTCCCCACCATAGAGAAGCACAGACAGCACTATGTCACATATATATGTAAATATAGCCACGGTAGATCCGACCACGTTTGCTTCCTCAATTAGCGTTTACGTTTTGCTAAAGCCAACCACGCAATTTCGTTGTTTATCTGACTCATAATTTGTAGCCACGCCTATTTTTGTCCTTCTTACATGCGCTAATGAGTGTTTATAAACAGACCTATTAGCTAGTCTGCGACCTGCCAGATAACAGTCAGCGAGTTATGATTCGCTTAGCTGAATTATCACGCGAGCGATTTGCCTATCATCATTTTTTTGACAGACAGAAGCGCGCGTAGAGATAATCGAGTCCTTTGAAGGGGGAAATGAGGGCATAAATTTTGCCGTGTAACTGTTTGATGTCCATGATCCCAGGGGACGTAATTATTTGATCTACGGCAGGCGGAGATAATCAAAGAAGGCCTGCTCGCATGGTCAGGTCTTGTGATGTCGTTTCGGCGAACAGGAAAATCCTTTACCTCTGGAGTCGAACCCAGTGATTTTCCCTAATACGGCCGAAGGCGTGAATTATCGCACCCTTTAGTAAAATAACACCATTTCTGTATAAATACTACATCCTCTCAAAGTCAGTTATCTAGTCGCTCAGAAATTTTTGGATAATCTAGCTCGTGATTCTAGAGCCATTGTGAAAGTGTGTTATAGCATTCAGTGGAGATTGTTCCATTTCTGATTGCGGTAATAGAAATTAGCATTTACGTGATTTAATGTGTTAAGTTTATCATTATAATTCACTGGGATTTTCTAGGTGCTAAGATTAGCGTATTAAATAACGCATAGCTAATTTTTCCTGTTGTAATGTGGATTTAATCACCCGCTATCACCCAGAAAGAGATGTTTAATGACTAATTAAATACACTAGGCGACTGACAATTGACGGAATACAATTCACTTCTATCCATTACATGTAATTATATGTGACTAGTGTAATATCATGTGGCGAAACAAATAGCTAGTAATGACAAGAGATATTTGTTAAAGTAGTCATAATTAAATTAACACTGAAATTGTGCGCTGAGTGTTTTACCGGGTGGGAGAGGAAAGGCGCATACCTAAAACCCAACCTGTACCAGTTGAGCGAAGCGTGATAAGATAGGCTAAGACACGTGTGCCTTTTAATTTAATTAAATGACGGAGAGGATAAGAGATCTTACCCTTACGCGTGATATGATAGGATATTGATATTGTGGTTAAATGTTTTGTTTTCTTCCTAAATTTAGAACTGATCACAAACCAGCTGCCAGCGGTCTAACAGCACCAGTAACAATTCTTATTTTTTATCGGGTCTTCGATGTTGACCTGTTTGGTCCTCTTGCTTCATTCAGAGAGAGACTAAAAATATAAACAATAATAGTAAAAGTAACGGGACATACAAAATACCCAGATTTTTTGCATTCAGTTTATCAGCCCGCTGTGGCCAAATATATATATATAGCATTTTTCTCAACTAATATGTCATTTAATGTCTCAAAATAAATGGGACTCAGTAAATGAAAAAAAAAAGAAAAAAAGTTGAGTTAAACTCAGCCATGACGCTGTCGTGTTGAACCACTGGTTTTTCTGTAACGTACTTTAGGTCAATCTGCAGATCTCTTAACGTTAATGGTTAATGTGCTTTTCTCTCGCCGTTTGATCGTTTAGTACAATGGTTCCCAACCTTTTTTTACATCAAATTTGGGGACCACCAGCTTATATGTAACGGTTTTTATTCAATAGATGAATAGGCATGTATTCAATAACACAGTTGTCAATTATTTGCCACATGACAAGGAAATTGTAAAGTAATAGTAATGAAAAATAAATTATACATACAATTTATTGGTTACATACTTACTGGTTACATACAAATTGGTTAAACACTATATATTCATACAATTCAATGGTTAAATTTACACAATATTCAATGGGAGGCTTGTGCTTGCATCTCGCTCACTAGAAGTTAAAGACAGTCTCACAGCTGGTTCTACTTGCAAACGGTTTCTGTGTTTTGTTTTTATAGCACTAAAAACGTAGGGAGGATCAGAGCAAAATAAAAACACGTAATACCATATCGATAACGCAGCCCCGGACCACCTGATAATGCGCCGCGTACCATAAGTGGCCTGAGGACCACAGGTTGGGAATCACTGGTTTAGTATACTCTAAGACAGTTACCTCGCCCACAGAGCGTGTTACCTTTATTTTTTTTTTAACTTGTAAAGCTGACTTAAATGTATAGCAAATTTGGCCGATGTCCACATTGGTGTGCCTCATCCATAATTTGGTGTGTGCCTGCTTACTTATATATTTGGTTCTATAACCACAAATTTGCTCTTGTGGTATTTCTTGTTTTAGTGTGTAATTTTTTCCCTGAATTTATAATGATCGTATTTTTAAATTTCTTGAATGCAGTGTCCTTTATAAAGTTGAGACGAAATGTCAGATAAATAAAATATTTGTCGCTGCGCTCTTATCGATCAGGCATAAAAATATATTGATCTGTGTTTGTCTGCGTGATGATTTTGCCCAAGAACAGCATTTTTGCGTGTCTATCTTCTTAGGCTCCACTTTTATGTTTTATTTCTTGTTCGTCTAAAGTTTGTAGAATGTCAACCCTTACGTGTGATGTTTCCAGCCTAAAACTTGCCCGTAGTAGTGCTAGATGTTTTGAGCCCATATTTAAGTACTAACGAATATCTCTTCGTGGGTCCCCCGCAACAATTTGTGACAGGTGTGGTTGTCGTGAAACGAATGTGTGTAACCCCACTACTTTGTTGAATCATTATGTCGGGATACAAATTTGCCCCTGCCAATCAAACAAACAGTTGCTGAGCCGGAATAAATTACCTGAAGAGACGCCAGGAAAAACTTAAGCCCTGTTTTTTTCGGATGTGGGTCGTGGCCATCTTGTTCACGCAAGATGGCGGAAGAAAACTGAATAAAATTAGGCTGTACGAGCACAAGACGAAACCGCAGGCAACCAATCATTTTGCTCCGCCAGGAACCAACCAAAATCTTTTCTTAAGCATTCATCTACCTATATAATCGGGCGAGATTTTAGCTAAAAACACGCAACACTGAAACACGAAGCCAGAGACGACCGACTGTGTGAGAGGAGCTGTCAACTTTGATTTATAGCTTACCTGAGGGCATCGACCTGCAGCCTGCTTCGCTAAGTCGAGTCAAAAACTGGCCTGTTTGAATCTTAGAGGGTAAATATATTTACGATAACCTTTAGGAAAATAGGCCTTCAGCAGGTATATAATGTTGGTATTTGTTGTGTGTCATTATACTACCTACACCTGTATATATGTTATATAAATTGTTTCAATATGAACGTATCAGGTTACTGATTGTATCTTAAGGGCATTTGGTATAATGATTGTATTTCCTGATATGATTGATGAAGACGAAGACTAATAGGACTCATACTTCAACCTATTGTCTCCTGTACTTCAATCTATTGTCTCATCTAACTCCAACTGCAATATAACCAAAACAGTCCTTGTTAGGACTCAATCTATTGTCTCCTATAACTTCAGTCTATTATCTCATTCCAACCTGAAATATAACCAAAACAGTCCTTGTGAGGACTCAATCTATTGTCTCCTATAACTTACTCTATTGTCTCACATAACTTCAGTCTATTATCTCAGATAAAACCAACTGCAATATAACCAAAACAGTCCTTGTTAGGACTCAATCTATTGTCTCATCTAACTTCAATCTATTGTCTCCTATAACTCCCACCTGATATATCACCAAACAGTCCTCGTCTCATATACTCCTATCATAAGAACATAACAATATTGTTAGGATATATGTTACCAGCTTGTATAGCACTTGTCAGAGAGGGCCTGATATATTATAGGGGGAAGGAAATTGTTGTATCACACCTAGGTGTACATATTATTGGATGTATTCATGTATTGAATTTATATTATGGGAGGTATTCATGTATTGAATGTATTCATGTATTGAATTTATATTATTGAATGTATCCATGCATTAGTTTATCAGAAAGAATGTTTTGCAAGTAGACACCTGTCTTGTCTCGCTATTGCTAAATCATACTGAGCCATGTTGTCATTCATCCTACATGCAGACACCCGAGACACGCTCATTTTACCCACACTAGAAATAGGTGCGCTTGAGGACAGAAATTAGCCCCTATTTTTGCTTGTTACAGGTTTTATTCGTGTCATCAAACCTGTGGTCGTATGTCGTGTCAATCCAGCTGCCTGGAACGTCGCAGGAGCACAGTGATTGCACAGGATCAACCTCTTTAGTCCCCCTCAGTCTTGGGTGGGCTAACGAAACGACCATCAGCAGGTGTGTTGTGTCAACCAAACCAAGAAGGACAGACCTTTTAAGAGATGAGTACACATTAGTACCATTTCTGTCAGCATTGTGAGCAAAAGCTAGTGTCAGTGACGAGAAAGTGAATTAGCGTAGCAAGAGACAATAATAAGATTATAGCTGATAAATTATACGTAATTAACAGCACAGCTGATACATGTACTATAATTGAATAACAGCACAGCTGATATAATTTTTGTTCCTATAATTGGAAAACTTGTTGTCTATATAAATATAAATATTTGTAAATCATATGTAAACTTACAAATTCATTACGTTCCATTTTTCAACATTCACCCTTCAGCACAAGAGTAGATAGTGTATATACTAAATAAATAATAAGGAAATTGTATTTGAAGACTTGTCAATTTTATCAATGTTAAGTAAAATCTGTTTCCTTGTCTTAATATCACAGCGGAGGTGGCAAGTTATGTCGGTCTCCTCTCTACTAATTTTTCGAGATCAGAACATTCACAGCCGTAACTAATTTGTGATACCAGTAGTTCTCTCAGACACTGGGACTTCACCATTTTCTGCAGAAATTCTATTTCTGTAATTGTCAGTACTATACTGACCCTAGAGCCAAATAAAACCTCACGCCACAGTGGTTATAACGAAGAAATGCAAGAATTAAAAATACTACTTGATGTTTTTAACCAGTTCATTTAGCTCAGAAAGTGTTGCCAAAAGTTCGCTCTGGTGTCACTCAAACCTAAGTGACCAAGGGTCAGCCAAGACTAATTTGAATGGTTGACCTTTCCCAGTGAATACTGTTTAATATTGTTTTTTTTTTAAATCTTAACATCTCGAATTATGTAAAGGGCTAGTTGATAAGTTGAACGACACGACCAAGAGTTTTGACGCCTTACATCCGTAAATGACATTCTTATGCTGTGTTTTTACGTTAGATTACACCTTTATAGTAATTAGATAAAGAGTTGAATTTGACAAAATGAAAGAAGACATGTTAGAAACTAAAAATTGTTTTACAGTAAAACAAAATTACGAATGTAATAAAACGTATGGCTGTGCAAAAAAATTATTTTAGCATTTGTAAAGGAGTCTTTATGATTTACTTCCCTTATAAATAATCATTAATCTAGTCATTAATCTAGCTATTTCCCTTCTCTGTAAGGAACCATAACCTAATTTCTGTATTAAAATTAATAAAAAAATTCTTATTAAATTGAATTATAATTATATTCGTCCAATATTTTTATTAATTGAGGAAAACCTTTCACCTCTCAATAAGATATTAAAGTTAATCGTAATATTTAATATTTGTGCATATATGCCCACCTCGCCCACTTTTTCTAACTCTGGTAGAAATGTTGATATTTAAACACATAGCATATACAGTGTTACGTTCAGCCTTCTGGGGAAACCTGGTTGGTTACTGGTGAAGATGCCCATGGCATGTGGAGACCACGTGACCTCGCCGGTCACAGTCCGAGATGTGGTCAAGGTCCTCACAGAGTCAGTCGGTGGCCGTGTACTGACTTGTAAAGCTTAGGGTCGCGTGAGATTCCTCCCTTAACACATGCATGGTTCGAGGGCGCTTCACTGGGGAGGAGTTTGGTCGGTGTGTGCCGGAGCACTATACGGGTAATACCCACACACCTCAGGACTGGGGTAGCCACCACTCTGGCCCGTCCATGTGAAAGCTGACTGACGCTTCTTGGGTCTCGGAACACATCCATTTCTATATGGATGTGTATGGACACCCAGCGTGGCAGCAACTTTCCCTTTTGGAAAAAACAAAAGTTTATTTTACTTAAACTCATATTATTCCCTAAATATAGTATTTTTAATCAAATGATTTATTTTCCCCATGTATTTTCAAACTGAGATTACTTAAATAAAGATATATTTTGCAGATCATATAATTTCTCGTCCTTACTTCGGCATTCTAATTTCTGATGCCCTTTAAAACAAAACGAACTTGCATGCTAGTTAACAAGAAGTTATTTTTAACAAATCTTGGCGTATAGTTTTTTTTCGTTAGAACGTGTTTAGAATATTGTTTTCTTTTCCCTGAAGTAATGTGATACAACAATGTGATAAAATCTGAAAAATACATTTTAAACATTGCGGTGTTATGCACTGTGTTTCATAATTTGTAAACGATATAATCCTCTTGTAATGCTTAGCATCTCACTTTGAGTTATAGATGTTTGAATTACTCATTGCTGTCCGGAGAATATGCTTTATATATAAAAGAAAAGCAAAAGAATAGCATCCTGCCATTAAGTAATGGCACAGAAACAGCAAGAGCTATATATCTAGACCAGTGGTTTCCAAACGGTGTTGCGCTGATGCGGCGTGAGAGGATGGCAGGTGTGGTGGGAAGATTCAACGACAATCAAGGATTTAGAGACATTTAAAACAAAAATTCATATGAGTGAATCATGTTTTTATGTAGGTGTTTTGTTTTATACTTTCTGGAGTTTTCGTGATCATATTATAAAGTAGTTGTGTTCTATTTAATGAATAAAGCACTGCTAGATTTTGTTTTTGAAGTTATTTATCACCAATAACAAATTCTAACTTATGAAGAGGCCAAGAGTTTTATCAAGCGCAGATACAGGAGTAAGTGGGAAGCAGAACATTCAGGCCACAATAACAATTATGCGTATTACCAGCTCAGCAGAAGTGAAGAAGTGGTAATATTCAGACTCCACACAGGTCGCAACAGATTGGGATACCATCAACTCAACAAGCTAAAGATAGAAACTACTGATAAGTGTAACTGTGGCACTGATATAATGATTGCCGATCATCTGCTTCAACATAAGAGAAAGCGCATATGACCGTCACCAGTACAATTCCTGGAAAACATTTACGGAGATACCAACAGCTTCAAGCTGATCACTGCTTTCTTTGAAAATATTCAAGTAGACGACAGAGGGTAAACGAAGAAGAAAATATTCAGTGTAACGCGAGCAAACTTTCATTCCGAAAATGCGGCCCAGAGAAAAAAAGATTGGGAATCACTGGTCTAGACAGCACTTTTTCAAATAGTGGAACGAATAGCACTGGGTTTTTTTGGTGCCATCACAGAATGCTTTTACTTGAACCCAATCACATTTTCTCTATGTCCCACGTTTGATGCCGCAGCCTTGTTGATTCATCCATTGGGGTGTCATTATCCAGCAGGCGATCATTAATTGCTTTTTGTATCTCTCCCTTATCCATGTCCAGTGTCCCTATTTTGGGAGCTCTTGAGGCCAGTCTGCCAGCTCTCTCATTGCCACGTATTCCTCCATGACCGCGACAGTAGATCCACATGAGTTCTTGAAGACTTGAGGATTTTATTGACGTTTTCCATTCTTGCCGCAGCCATCCGTTCTGAACTTTCTGAAGCATGGCTTGAGAGTCTAACAATACAACCGCCCTGGTTGATGGAGTTTCAGACAGCCACCTTAGTGCTGCTGTAACTGCATCTGTATCCTTTCTCATGCTGGAGGTTGTTGTCATTATACAATTTCCGGAGGTGTGTTATGATACGGATAATGAATAGGGCTTTGGCACCCTTAGCCATGTTGTACAGTGCGACACTTATTAGGGTGTGCATAGGATGGCAATCTCATCATGTAAAACATTGCTACAGTGTCACGGATTGCCTCCCTTTAGCTATCCAATAGTGGTCCAACAGTGGCCAAAACTCAAGAGTATCTAATATGGGCCTTCTAAGGTGTCTACCTTCGCACAAGATTACTCTTGACAGAGTTGTAGATAGAAGGATAATGATGCTTCTATCTTAAGGCAGTGTTCATAGATATTTCCGAAGTCAAGAACAATGCTGCATTGGCAGGGCAATTGTTAACTTATATCGGTCCGCCGCCTTTTATGAAGAATTAAGCAATTGTTTTAGCCCGTTCAAGCCCCCAGCTGGTGTAAATCCAGCTAAATTCTTTTCTAAGAATTAGCTCTATACATGAAAATATATGTCTAGATGTATATATATTAAAGAGTCTTGCTCATGCGTTTGCTTTCATACACATAATAACTGAATCAACAATGATTGTTATGTGTTAAAATAACATGTAACAAATTAAATTTAATAATCAATTAGTTTTAACAGGTTAAAATAGAGGTGAAATGATGGAGAATTTTAGATGAAAGCTTTATCTTTTTAGAGACTGGATAGAGGAATGTTAATGTTCTTTGCTGTTGCCTTTCAGTAATCCCTTAGCTTAGCATCGATGACTATTGCAGCAGTGGTTTCGTCAGTTCTGTGATGAGGGCACTTCTTCACACAACTTGTCCAATTTAGATGGTTAGTGTAGATTCCCTGCTTTTGGTGTAGAACTTTCGTCTTTGGGCTTCGTATCACGAACAGTCTGATAGCTTCGTTCCACGATCAGTCTGATAGCTTCGTTTCACGAACTATAGACAAAATAAAAAGAACAAATGCCTCTGCTAAGTACATTTGTGGGCTGCAAATTAACAGGCGCATTGTCTCACTGCCCACCGACCAATGTTAGCCTCTCTGAACAATTATTCTCTTGAGTATACACAGCGTAATTCAGGGAAGATGATTAGAAATCACCAATATTCTTCTGGGTATTAAAATGGGGAAAATGTATCTGGACAGCGCGAACTGCAATGATTTGCCTGAATTACAAGTAACAATTTACATATATCCCACAAAATGATGTTATACACTTTAGGCACATGTGATGTAATCATCACTTATCAATTCGGAGTCTGAGGTCGCTGCTGCTTTTGGGTTTCTGAGCGAATTAGCATAAAACAAACTCCAGCGCCTGCTGTAGTGGTTTACAAATATAATAATTTCATATGTTGAGGTTGCCAGCCTTATATATAACCACTTTAGCAAGGAAAACATGCCACATTCACATTTGTAAAATAAATGTTTACACTTACCCTAATGTCACTTTTGGGAACACAATCTCCTGGCACAGTTAGAATGGACACTAGCTACTTGATGCTTTCGAATCACTTGGTCTGGGAAATGTTAGTATTCCTCTTATGACGGGTGATCTGATTCCTTAGGTCTGCAGTCTTTGTATTAAATATGCGGGTTTACTTTTAAGTTTTAAAGTAGACCAAATACTCTGATCTGTCACTTACAATTTTGAAATACTTTGTCCGTTTCTTTTCTCTAGCTCTGGCGAATTGCTAGCTTGACGTGACGATGCAGTCTGATTTGTGACTTCGATTTCGCTAGATTAAATTCCCATTCTTCAGTTTAAATTCCAGATTGTACTTCCGACGAATTTGCCAATGAGAACCATTGTGTATTCCAGCTCTCACTTTAATAAAATAATAATAAATTCTTTAAGCACCAAACACGGCGCATAAGGCAGAAACCAGTGCTCTCCAGGTTGTTCGTTGTGACGCCACTCCTCTTAGCTCTTGCACATTATTTAGGCCCAACGTTCTTCCTTCTCTTATTATTGTTCTTCTGAGTGTTTCTTTTGGTCTTCCTTTTTTCCTCTTACCCTCAGGAACCCAAGTGAGCGCCTGTAGTGGTATTCTGTTGTTTTGCATTCGTAGGACATGACCGATATATGACCATCGTCTTTTCCTTATATAGTCGGAGACATATTTCTGCCTAGAGTCTTCTCTTATTTGTCGATTAGTCTTGAATTCTTTCCAACTGATGTTCATGAGTTTTCTAAGACATTTGTTCTCGAATGTATTCAGCTTGTTCTCCAATGATTTTGTTATTTTCCAACTCTCACAGCCGTATGTTAACACTGAGATAACATTTGAATTAAACAGACGAAGCTTGGTATGTATATTCAATGATCGTAATTTCCAAATGTTAGATAATCTATTGAAGGCGCTAGCTGCCAAAGCAATTCTAGTATGGATTTCTCTTGTTGTGTCACCATCCTGAGTCATTTTACTGCCTAAATAATTGAAACTTTCAACTTTCTGTAGTTTTTCCCCGTTCAAGATGATATCAAAGGTCTCGTTAGAAAAGTTCATAGCTTTAGTTTTAGAGGCATTTATTTGGAGACCTATTTTAACCGAGAGATGACACAAATTATTTATTGCTTCTTGGGATTGTCTTGGTGTTGAACTTAAGAATGCTACATCATCTGCGAAATCCAGGTCCCCCAGGAATTTTCCATTTGTCCATTTTATACCCAATTGTTCATTGTGGGTATAGTTTCTCATAACCCAATCAATAGCTATTCCAAAAAGTAGTGGTGACATAATACAGCCTTGTTTAACCCCTGTTTCTACTGTAAACCATTCTGTTTCTTCTCTCCATACTTCATTTATAATATCTAAAATTCTCAAGAGGTTGTTGTCATTAACTGCTTTAATCATTTCCCCTGAAATTTCGTCAACTCCAGCAGCTTTAAAATTTTTAAATCTTTTAACGGCTTGTTTGATCTCGTCCAGCGTGAATTCATCGCAAGTTATTGGCAAGGTGGTTGTGAGTGTTTCATTATTAAAATCAGGTGTTACTGTTGGTGGTGGTCTGTTTAGCACCTCCATGAAGTGCTCAGCCCATCTCTTCATTTGTTCTTTTTCTGTTGGTATTGAATTCCCTAATTTACCTTTAACAGGTGTTTCCATAGCAGTAGGCTGGTGACATAGTTGTTTTGTAATTTGATAAAGGCACCTACTATTACCAGTTCTTGCAGCATTTTCAGCTTCTACGGCCAGTTCATTGATGAAATGTCTTTTATCTCTTCGAGTTTTTGTCTTCACTTCTTTATTTAACAAGTTATAAGATAGTTTGCAAGATTCAACTGCATTATGTGTACTTGCCGCTAGTAGTTTAAGTTTTGCTGTTTTCCTTTCTTGTATTTTATCCCAAGTATCTTCTCTCATCCATTTTTTCTTTTTATGTACTAGGTATCCGGTGGTCGCTACTGCTGCTTCTGTCATTGCTGTTCTCAGTGTTCCCATTTAGTATCGATTGTCTTGGTGGTGATATCGTTGTCAATTTTGCCTAAAGCATCGAAATAGTTGTTCATTTTGACATTATATTCCTCCTTTATATCATTTGATTGCAGTCTGTGTACATCTATTCTTCTATTTTTATTCTGTTGGTATAACTTCTTCAGTTTAATTCTCAGTTTAGCTATGCAGAGGTTATGATCGCTTCCGATCTCTGCACCTCTGTATGCTCTGACGTCTTGAACTGATGAGCGAAATTTAGCGCTTATGCAGAAGTGATCTATCTGGTTCTTAGTTCTGCCATCAGGTGAATTCCATGTTATCTTGTGGATATTCTTATGTGGAAAGATGGTGTCTGCCACAACGAGGTTTGATATTTCACAAAGTTCTAGAAGTCTTTCGCCATTTTGATTCATACAGCCTATGCCATGAGTACCGAGATATCTTTGTACTCCATCGTTGTTGTCACCTACTTTGGCGTTAAAATCACCCATGACTGCTATTACACCAATCTAATCTCTTTTGCACTATATGGGTAGGGGTGTTTAAATCATAACACCACCGCGTGTTTTAAAATATTACATATTATAATTCCAACGCGTGACCTTTTTCTAATAAAACTAATACTTCTGCTTGCATCTTTATGCAAACTCACAAACAAATCTGTTAACTCATTCCTGCCCCAACATAATCTCCCCAGACGGTAATATTGATACCAAGACGGGCCAGCGGAAGCGATTATCTAATTATCACCTGTGTTCTCGGGCATCCACTAGACGGATCGCTCAGACAGACAAAATGGCGTTCTTTTCATCGATCGTGTGCGACCACATTGAGTAAACACAGATCGTCTCAATCAAAGGTGGCTAGACGCCTAAGGGGATAAACGTATTATTCGCTGACCGGTCTAATTAACCTCGATAATAATACAGTTCACCTGGTATAACGTAAACAAGTCTGGGAGCGGCTTCAGAGCAAAAACTGATGAAGGTGCATGAAATATGCCAAATAAAAAGCGGATGAAAGAGAGAAAGAGGGGCCCAAAAGTACACAAACAAACGTTTTGTCCCATTCAGAAACCACTGCAGCATGAGAATGTGAATGCTTTGTGCAGGCTTCCTGCAAGGGGGCCAGCTACATAGGTGGGCATATGCTCCATCTGGAGCTAACCGGAAAATGAATGAAAAAAATAAATTGCATTTGTAAGCCAGTTTTAAAATCAGCTTTAATTTTAAATATTGCTCAACATTTTGAAATTTAAAAATGAAAAATCCTAGTAAAGGAATATTAGCCAGAATTAGCATTAAATAACAAGAAAGTTAAAAATAAATAGTAGAGACTGTTTGTGGTCAGAATTTTATGGTACATGTAGAGCTAGAGAGCCGAACGTTTTCACAGCACGAGTCGTATGTATATTTCAGTGTGTATTTTTAGTAAGTATACAATCCGTTGACAGCGAATTATAAACAGGACAATTATTTAGAATAAAAGCTCATAACAACTGAATTTATTTATTTATTTTTTTTTTTCTATAACCAGCGGCACTCGAGCTTTCCGGCTCTTTCGGCCCAATGACATGTCATTGCGAGGCTGGGGGGTCAGTGGACTTTCCTTCCAAACCGGTCAGGAGCTTCGCTCCTTCCCATCCACACGGGATTTATGTGCAGGAGCCGTTCAGATTATTCAGTCAAATTTCCGGTCGTAAACATTTCTTCAAACGCCGACGGCCGGGTTTGAACCATGAACATCTGGTCGCCAGTACAACGTCGTAGCCATTACACCAGCGCGGCTCCCGCTGAATTTATTAATGAGATCGTGAATTTATTTTGAAAAAAAAAAAAAAAATGTATATATAACAGTAGGATGCTTATTTTCAGACAATAACAACATTTGAGCTGCCGACGGTTAACTAGATTCCAAACTACTTCTTGACGCTAGAAATTCGACAGTGTTATGTAAATTACGTTACAGATAGTGTCATGTTTTTCTTGTTACAAACCATGAGTTTGTGCGCCACGAAGGAATAAAATGGGTTAAAATGAAGCCCTTTCCGCAAAAACAGCGAATACAGATTCAAATAAAACAGCACAGTTTGTGTATGTAACGTTTCATATAATTAACATTCTTAACGAAAGAACATACATAAGAGAAGAAAGAATTACATGTAATTTGTTTCTGACAGAATTTGTGCAAGTGAATAACATTTGTACAAACATTGCTTAAAATATGTTTTAAAAGATAATAAGAAATGGAATATCGTATACGTGGTTTAAATAGAACAATAACAGTACTTACTACTTAGTCGTTGTTACGGCAGATTTATTGGCATGGTCTGCTAGAGGTTAACAGCATCTGATTTTAGGGGTTACAACGTGTAATGTAATGTAAAAGTATTATTGGTCTAGTGAACGCTGTGACGTTTCAGCGTTAGTTGTCACGCACGGTGACCAAGAGACGAGACCCTTTTCTAGACGACCGTCGAACCGATAAGACGTGTCCTTGGAATGTTTTATTGCCGGGCTTATATTGCCGCACAATTATAGTACATTAAATAATGGACATGGGTCAGTCCAATGTGATAACGAAGAAAGATGAAGGTACAGGTTAGTAATTGACTAAACCTTGTCAACGTGAATATATAGTCCGCCTTAGTTATTCTAATGCCAGACGCATAATCTCACTGTCGGTGTATTGGATTTTCCAACCACGCGTGCATACAGTTATGCGGTTCTGACTACTATGTTTTCAAGCTAGGAGACAAAGGACTGATTTGTAAAGGAATAATATTTGAAGTATGAACTGCAACTTATTATTTATAATTCTTCATGATGACCATGTGTAAACTGTTCTTGTATGGAATCGATATAATAAATGTTTGTGGACTCGAGAAAGGACTTATCAAATCTATAACGTCAGAATTTGACTGTATGATGAAGTTGTCAATATTATATCCCACCTTCGCGTACTTCACCATCAAGAGCACGATCTCATAATTTACTGAGAAAAGACAATGGATAATTATATGTAAACGTAAATAGAAGAGCCAGTATAAACCAGCCCCATTAACAGTGTTAACGGCAACAGTGAGAAGCCAACGGTAACAGTGGTTGGCCATCGCGGGGACGAAAAAAAAAAAAAAGATTTTCTTGTTTACATGTGTTGCCAACTGTTTACCATTACAAGCAAGTCACATGATCTGCATAACACTACGTTGAACACATGACTACGCAATGCAACTCTGACGTCACTACATCGTGCGTAGATGCCGCGCTTCGAAAGGAACAACCGTCAACTCATTCCAGTTTTGATTAATATTTGCTTAATCAAGAAGACCAGACAAGAGAATACTGTGATCAGCCAATCATGAGCAAACAGTACTAGGCACTAGTCTAGTCCGTTGACGAATTTGCCATCGCCGGAGCCTTCAAAAGATAAGTTTAGACCTAGGACGATTGTCATTCATTAACACACTAACGAGTCCATACCATTTTGCAGGCATGTCCTCTCTATTAATTGTTTATCGATGTTCTATCTGTTTCTTTTTGTCCGTTGATGTTGTCCGTTATTTGCGGGTATGGATGGGCGGCGGTTCATAATGAATAAAAATGGCTCTCAGGATGCCGATATTCATTTTGAATGTTCCTAAGGCTGTGAATTAATAGCACCTCGCGAAGAAAGCGTCGAATTATCGTTATCGGTGATCGTTCGGGTTCGGTCTTGCATTAATTCACTTTGCATGTTAGGTGTATAGTCATGTTTTAACTGTTGTTTTCATGTGTATTTGGTTCTTGGATTTTATTCATTTGCAGTCCTATGTTCGTAAGCTATCTTGTTATTCTGATCTAGCTATCTTTTATTTTAATTAAATGTATTGTATTAACGTCAAATGAGTCCTGTGACGTCATCTTTCATAGTACAAAATATGTTCGTTTCCTCAGTTAACCTTCACCCTTCTACATTTCCGGTTAGTACACTTGGTTTTATAATAGCATTTATTTTTGTGAAAATGTCACTTTTGTATTGTGCTCCTGTTCTGTAATCCTTGGTTAACCCATTTGTATTGTTTGTATTCATTACATATTTTATTAATTTAATATTAATGCTATAATTTCTTCATTAATTATAGTGTAGATGAATATGATGAAATTTTTATAAGCTTTGATGAGGAATTAGGGACTTTGCACATATTTGCAGTAGTGGTCCTAGAAATGGGCAATGCACTTTATGCCTCATGATTAAGGCATAAATTATAATGATTAATTATTAAAACTTTATAACATATTAATACATATCTAATATAACTTAGTACACTTTCTCAGTACTATATTGTGAACTAGTGACAATTAAGACTAATTATTTGGGGATAATACACATAATTATTAATATTAAGCGCTTGATATAATTTCAGCAGCTTATATAATTAACTATCATAACTATTTATGATAGATATTCAGTGAGTATATATATAATATTTCTACAAAATATTATAGTTTGTGGAACTTATACATAGCAATACAGTAATATTATTATCGACATAGATTACATTGTCGATTACAAGACATAAGTAATTAAATACTTAAATAATTAAACTCCAAGAATGCTTACCTTGGACCATTTCATTAAAATTGGAAAAGATTGTAATAAAAAGGGAGAGGCACTCCTTGAATTTGCTGAACAACAACTGTCAAGATATAAGGCAGAGATGGAAGAACTTGAAAGAAAGGAGGCTGAAAAGAAAGCTGAATTAAGACAAGAAGAAGAAAGAAAGGTGGCAAGAGATGAAATCCTACGGATTGAAGAAGAGAATAAATTGAAACGACAAGAAATCATACTGCAGCAAGAAATGGAACTGCAACGGCTTAAATTGGAAACAGCAAAACTTAATTCGCAGAGTGCTGCATCAAGCCAAAATGATAATGCTCAATCTGGATCTTCATCCACCCGACTTAAGGGCAATTATTACTTTAAACTACCACCATTCAAGTTACACATGGATGACCTTTCATCGTGGCTGGCGCGCTTTGAGGATATATGTAAAGTCAATAACCTTGACAAAACTGCATGGGCACTTAAACTTAAGGAATTTCTGGATGGCGAACCTGCAAGTGCAGCACAAAATATAGATCCAACATTATCCACAGACTATGAGGCCATTAAGACGTTGTTATTACGCCGTTTCCACTTGAACGAAGAGTCATGTAGATTACGTTTTAAAAGTTTGTTGCCAGATAACAATAAAGATTTCACAGGTTTTATTGCTAACATACGCAATACTTTTAACAGATGGGCTGAACTGGCAGGTGTCAACAAATCTTACGACAAGTTAGTCGATTTGTTATTGAGGGATAAAGTATTATCTTCTGTCAGCCCACCATTCTTTGCTTATCTGCAAGAAAGAAAACCAGAATCTATTGATGAGTTAGAAAAAATTTCTTTAAATTACTGCACAGCTCATCCGAATGCTAATATTTCTGGCTCGTTGACAAGAGAACCACTTCCTGTAGCCTCCAATATGGCATATCATAATCATAACAAACCTAGAACACACAGTGTGGACAGAGGTAGGTTCAAAGGAAACTATGACATTAATTTTCATAAGGGACAGAATAACTTTAACAATAACTTTAATAGAGGAAGACAACAAACCAGAAATTATTCACCTCAGTCAAGATACAACAGTAATCCACGTAACTCAAGTTATAATCGTTCATATAATTATAATAATGGTAACAAGTGGAACAATAGCGATAATTATAACTCGAGACATCGAGATAACAGTTACAATAGAGGACAACGGGATAATTCATCTAATTATTCTCGTCATCGTTCTCATTCTCATAGATCGACAAATTATAACCATAATACAGGGGCAGCCGTTACTACTGCTACAACCCCTGGTGTTGAGAGTTCACCTACTGATAACAAAATACAGTCTTCATCTACTTGTTTTGCAATGAATTATAACGTGGCAAATAGTTGCCCAACATGTAATCTTATATTTCAGAAAGCAAAAGAGACAGTTCTGAACTGCGGACACATTCTACCAGAAGTCAGTCTAGCAGTCAATGATGGAACAGGCTCGCTGATCTTCAACAGAGGAAAAGTTAATGGATCCATCGTCTCAGTCTTAAGAGATTCGGGATCGACCACGATCGGAATCCGTCAGACACTTGTTCATCCGAATTGTGCAACTGGAGAACATGTCAGGTGTATGACCTTTGGTGGAACCATAGAATGTTATCCAACTGCTATTATCTATCTTGAAACACCCTTTTTCACAGGCAACGTTAAAGCATGCATGTTAAGAAACCCAATTGCCGACCTTATGGTGGGATGCATACACGGGAGTAAAGATTGCACACCAGAAGAGATTATTGAATGGGAAAAAAATAATCTATGCATCGGAAATGCAGCAATAACCAGAGCACATACAAAAAAATTAGAGACTATGGACACTGAAAACAAGGAAACAGACGATCATGAAAGTATCGAGATTCATTCTGCTATTGACCGAGTATCCTTTGCTGCAAAACAGAGGGAAGACAGGTCACTAACAAAATTTTTTTCACTGGTCAACAAAGCTGACAATCTTGCTATGAACAAAAATAATAGTCATTGGTTTAGCATTAAAAATGTCATTTTTATTAAGATGTTTTATGGATAAAACTCAGATAAGACAACAAGTCATGGTACCTTTTGCTTTTAGACGGTACATACTTCAACACGCACATGATTCTAAGTGTGCAGGTCACATGGGTTATACTCGTACACGTTCGCGAGTATTATCGTCTTTTTTTTTGGCCGGGAGTATCACGAGATATTTCACAGTACGTACGCTCCTGTACGATATGCCAAGAAGTGAAAGCACGGGGAGCCTTTCACACGGCGCCTATTCAGGCTTGTGACATATCTGTGAGACCTTTCGACAAAATGGCCATTGATATCATTGGCCCACTTTTACCATCAGCCAGAGGACATAGATTTATTCTCACTTGCATCGATTTATGCACACGATGGCCAGAAGCCATCCCATTAAAAACAACCACCACCACAGATGTAGCTGATGCACTACACCTTATCTTTTCTAGAGTAGGTTTTCCTAGAAAACTTTTATCAGATCATGGTTCTCAATTTATATCTGAGACTATGACAGAGGTAATGAAGACTTGGCAAATAGATAGAAATCTCAGCAGCATTTATCACCCAATGAGTAATGGTGCTGTAGAAAGACTTAACCGCACACTCAAACAAATGTTACATAAAGTTACAGTTAACCATCCACACGACTGGGACAGAGTTCTACCAGCTGTGTTATTCGCTTATCGAGAGGTGCCACATGAACAAACTGGCTTCTCTCCATTTCAACTAGTCTTTGGCGCTCCACCAAGAGGTCCTATGGGACTAATAAAAGACTTATTGATTGACTCCGAGATGACTCAGGATACCCAGTCATCCTATGAGTATGTAATTAATCTCCGGAATAACATTATTGATGCCTGTAAAATGGCAACAGCTTCATCTGAGGCTGCGAAAGAGAAAGCTAGAACTTTCCAAAACAGTAATAGACGATTACGTCAATTATTTCCAGGAGATCAAGCTTATGTGTTATTGCCACATAACAATAATAAACTACTAATCTCGTGGAACGGTCCTTACCAGGTTATCAATAAGATTTCTGATGTTGATTATGTCCTGGACATTAAGGGACATCACAAAATATTTCACATAAATATGCTCAAGCAATTTCATACTCGACCTGAACATCTACAAGCTATTTTTCATGAACTAGATGACACTTTCGTACCTAGATGTCACTATTCTAATTTGTCTGTTATCCAGGAAGAAGAATCATCTTTTCCTGAGGTACAGTTAGCATTACCTGTACCTGTAGTACAGCCTAGTGAATCTTGGCAGGATGTAACCATCTCCTCGTCAGTTACACCGCAACAGCATCAACAGATAGCTGAACTTCTACAATCCTATCAAGATGTGTTAACCGACATTCCAGGTCGCACATCAGTCATTAATCATGACATCACTCTTAATGATGATACTCCAATTCGGGTACATCCATATTCTGTTCCTCTACACTTTCTTACTAAAACTACTAAGGAACTTGAACAGATGTTATCTTTAGGAATTATCGAAACTAGTAATTCCCCATTTTCTTCTCCATTAGTTATTGTCCGAAAGAAGGACAATAACATTAGACTATGCGTCGACTATAGAAAATTAAATGCACAAACGATAGTTGATAGCGAACCACATCCACTTCTCGATGACTTACTGCCACGTCTATCGACAGCAACTATATTCACTAAGATAGACTTAACTAAAGGTTATTGGCAGATACCACTAACCGAAAAAGCTAAATACTACACAGCGTTTTCAACTCCGCTAGGTCTATACCAGTGGAATGTGATGCCTTTTGGGCTTGTTAACGCTCCAGCTACCTTTGTTCGCATGATGCGACACATTTTTTCAGGTAGACCAGACATTATTACATACATAGATGACATATGCTTATTTAGTTCATCTTTTGAGGAACATGTTTTGGGTCTCGAATACGTTTTGGATACATTAAGAAATAACAATTTAACTGCTAAACCCACAAAATTACAAGTAGCGTTTCACGAAATAACTTTTTTGGGTCACATTATTGGAGCAGGATATATCCGAACACTACCCAGTACAGTTTCAAAAATTTTAAACATTTCCGTTCCTCAAACGAAGAAACAGGTTAGAAGCTTGTTAGGTCTAGTCCAATATTACAGTAGATTCGTACCTAACCTGTCATCCATCACGGCTGTATTGTCCTCATTACTGAGGAAGGACATGCCAGTGAAGGTGACATGGACTAATGAGTGTAATAATGTATACCTTAATATTATTAATATCTTTTCAAACCCACCTATTTTGAGACTTGTTGATGCTTCCAAAAAGTTTATTCTCCGCACAGATGCGAGTAACTACGGAATTGGCGCATGTTTGCTCCAATACCATGACGACATCCTCCATCCAAACTTGTACGTGTCACGAAAACTGAAACCACCAGAAGTGAAATACTCTACCGTTGACCGCGAACTTTTAGCCGTCGTTTGGGCGATAACCAAACTTGAGAAATTTCTACTGGGAGCCCCTTTCGTAGTACAAACTGATCAAAGGGCCGTAGCATCACTACGACGGGCGAATCATAAAAGTCCAAAGCTCACCAGATACTCTATTCTCCTTCAACCATTCAACTTTACGATTGAGTACATCTCTGGGACAGACAATATCGTCGCAGACGCACTATCTAGAAATCCTTTGGATGTATAGCAATCAACACTGACACTTTTCTAATACGTCAACCGAAATTACGTATCACAGAAGAATGAATCCTATCGCGAAATTCTTAACATGGAGATAAACCTTTGCTTACAATTCAACTAAATAACTTGTACAGACGATTGCGAAAACGAAATGAACTAAATCAAATGACACTATGGTCGTATTTACACCAGAACTTTGTGTGAATTTCATTTATGACAAAACTATTGGACACATTTCCTTGCATCAAGTGAAAATAATAGAAAACACTATCAAAGTAACTCAGTATGTGACATGAACAATTGTCAATAGCTTCGATTCTCATGAACTGAAACATTTAAATATTTGTTTGTTAATCGGAATTCACAATGATCAAGCCTACGTATGGATCATCATATCCAACTTTCATTAATTTTAGTTAATTACGTTAAAATAATGGAAAATAAAATAAAAAGGTGAGATAAATATGAAAAAAAATGAAATGAAATTTGAAGATGAAAAAAAAAATTTTGAAAGAAGAAAAAAAATAAGATCTCACAGGATTCTTAGATAATGTTATTGTATGTAACTATTATGTTTATTAATTAGGTTGATACATTACATACTATATTATTGTTTAAATTAGTTAGATAGGTTTTAACAACTTAATACTACACTTATTTAATTTCCAACACACATAATTAAGTTAAATTTATACATTACTGTCTTTCGCTACTTTATTTTTTCATTTATTTATTTTTTCTACTTAACATATCCCTTCAGTTCTCTCACATTAGATTTGCAATAACTTTATTTTGATTACACACTCAATATAATTAATTAATTAAATTTTAACTCGTTAAATTAGTCTGACATGACAGTTCATTGCGACATATTTTAATTTAATTATTTAATAGATATCAACATTAGTCATTTATGTATAACACTTATGTATAATATGATTATTAATATATTAGATGACTGTTACTGAGTCGACATGACCACGACACTGTTCTAGACAGAACATCGTAGTCCATATGCCGCATTGTTGGTTAAATTTTTCGATATTGTTAAATTTTTTTTTGGTATTCATTCAGATAGGTTTTTGAAAAAAAAAAAAATCTATCTAATAGATTTTTTTTTTTTCCCCCAGTGGACAGGGAATTGTTACGGCAGATTTATTGGCATGGTCTGCTAGAGGTTAACAGCATCTGATTTTAGGGGTTACAACGTGTAATGTAATGTAAAAGTATTATTGGTCTAGTGAACGCTGTGACGTTTCAGCGTTAGTTGTCACGCACGGTGACCAAGAGACGAGACCCTTTTCTAGACGACCGTCGAACCGATAAGACGTGTCCTTGGAATGTTTTATTGCCGGGCTTATATTGCCGCACAATTATAGTACATTAAATAATGGACATGGGTCAGTCCAATGTGATAACGAAGAAAGATGAAGGTACAGGTTAGTAATTGACTAAACCTTGTCAACGTGAATATATAGTCCGCCTTAGTTATTCTAATGCCAGACGCATAATCTCACTGTCGGTGTATTGGATTTTCCAACCACGCGTGCATACAGTTATGCGGTTCTGACTACTATGTTTTCAAGCTAGGAGACAAAGGACTGATTTGTAAAGGAATAATATTTGAAGTATGAACTGCAACTTATTATTTATAATTCTTCATGATGACCATGTGTAAACTGTTCTTGTATGGAATCGATATAATAAATGTTTGTGGACTCGAGAAAGGACTTATCAAATCTATAACGTCAGAATTTGACTGTATGATGAAGTTGTCAATATTATATCCCACCTTCGCGTACTTCACCATCAAGAGCACGATCTCATAATTTACTGAGAAAAGACAATGGATAATTATATGTAAACGTAAATAGAAGAGCCAGTATAAACCAGCCCCATTAACAGTGTTAACGGCAACAGTGAGAAGCCAACGGTAACAGTCGTTCCTCTTCTACCTTGGAGTGTAGAGATTTGCAATAGAGAACGCCATACTGTCCTAGCGGCTGTCTTCCTCCTGGCCTGGTTCCAATCTAGTATTCAGTCCTTCAGAGATTGTCTAATGTTGTCTTCACAGCGAACTCTGGGTCGTCCTGGAGGTCTGGATCCCTGGCTCTTGGTTTCCAATATTTGTCGTGGTATCTGACCTTTTCCATTCTGCATACATGGTCAAACTATCGTAGTTGGGAATGTTCCACTTGGGTCTGCAGGGGCTAGGTTTTAAGGCCTTGTCGTTGTAATATAACGATCAAGGTCTTTTCGCTCATACTATTTGAATCGCATATATTTAAGAAATGTGTTACACAAATTGCATCAGACGAGTACGGTGGGGAATTCCCCTTCTCCCTCTCTTTATTTTCAGATACGGACGGTGAAGTTTTGATACGATTTCTGCGTGGAAAGCGAGCAAAAGTGTTACATCCTTTTCTGACCCAACCTCTAGACAGAATTTTAAAAATAAACTAATACTAAAGCATTCTAAACAATTCGATATTTTAAATTTGAAATAGGACATTGAGTGATATTAATTTGCCGGCCAAACTTATTTTCCAAATCTGTTCTTAGCCCGGTTTCGGACTATATAAGCAAGTACATTGTTAGTCATATTCACATACGTCCTGAACGAATGAGTGAACGACTCGAAGTTTTGCACTGAAGAGAAGGCTAGAGGAAACCGCTTTAACAACGTTATCTTCAGCAAGGGCTTTCTCGCCAAGTCGGGACAGGTCATTATAATAAATAATAACTAGATAAATAATAAACTTGAATAGGATAATTTATAAACCATTATTGTGATAAATCATTTTTTCAAATAAATCCTTCTTTTATTATTCAAAATATGAAGACGTTTATACTTTGAATAATCATTTTTTTCACAATTATCAGGCACATAAAAAATGTTTCTTCTCATTCTGAATTACTGTGAAGGCTCGCAGTGTCAACATGTTTCTATTTCATTATTCGCTGCAGTTGATTTTTTTTTATTCAACTTGCATAGACATTTGTAAAAATTTTGTGCAAACATAAACTGTTAAAAATGTAACTGATTTCACAAGCGAGAAATGTACTAATTACTGTAATGGCATGCTATGATATCTAGATGTATTAACACTAGCATTGATTATATCATAGGTATACTGCCATTAGGGAGCCGCGGTAGCATAGTGGTTAGTGCACTGGCTTCCTAGCTCAGTGGTCTGTGGTTCGATCTCCAAATGAGGTGGGATTTTTTTAGGCCGCAAACGGCTCCTGTGTCGACCCAGTCCCAACTGAGTACCAGAGCAACTCTGGGAAGGTTAAGGCGGCCGGCGTAATGTTGACCATTTCACCCCTAGTGTGCCGATGGTCAAGAAAATATGGGCCTAACACCATATTCCCAATATGCCTCAATGGGCGTGTAACGGGATCTTTTACCTTTATCTTACCATACTGCCATTACTTACAATCATGTCCGCAACGGCCAAACGCGCACACGACTACTGATGTATACAGTCATCACACTACCAATACAATCACTAAAAATAACTACCTGTTAGGCTAAGGCTTACGAATGTTTTTGTATAAATATCTGACATGCATTGGGCTGACAGTTTCGGCATAAACAAGAACTATTGTCGTCAACGGAGAGAGAAAACGGGTTTCCATACTCCTCTCGATAGATCGCATGTGCCCCGACCTCTGTGCATCCACGTATGTCACGAGGTGTCCCAAAAATCTAAGTGGTGGTTCTTAAGACATCTAAATCTTTCACCTTATAACGCCAGCCGTACTTATTGGCATAGTCAGCCATAGGTAAACAACAGTACTCAGTGCAAATTGCCAGATAGCACTGAGGCGCAACATACGCATTCATCAAGCCATAGTGTCAACCATCAATGGTCAAATAGACTTGAGGTGTACACCAGTGGCGTATTCTCTATGTGTGCTGTGCGTGCTGCGCACACCTATGCGCGAAGGAAAATAAAAATTTAATTTATTATTCTATAAAATATTTCTCCTCTAAGTTCTGCTTTCGGACCGCACGCATCAGGATAACGGATTTTCCCCGCATAGAATCTACGAGTACATCTAGTTTCAGTTTCACAGAAGCGTTTTATAGTGCAGTTTTTATTGGTTGTAGCAATCGCCCGAAGTTTCTCGGGTAATTCCGTCACAATGCGTGTTGGACCGTTCGGATTCACGTCTAAAGACTGGTTTGTGTGAACCGGGGTCATGGGCAGATACGTCAATACAATGCGAACATGCGTGCGGTGGCCTAGCAGCTCTCGAGTTGTAAAAATCGGCTGTGTCCGTCCAGTGTTTTTTGTGATTAATTTTTGTTAGTTGCCGGGAATGCAGATCATTACAGTGACAGTGAGTTTCAAGTTGTAAGTTAATTAGTATTTCGGAGATAATTGACATATACCCCTAATAACTATCGTTGCGTAATTGAATATAGATGGTTTTTAAATTAAGAGGGGAAGAAGTTAAATAGTAGGCGTACATATTCATTTTAAGTAGCAGCACGCCTAGCTCGCATTACCAGGATACGCCACTGGTGTACACACGCCAGATCTGACTTATAGAGGAGTGAGAGGTGGGTTATAAGACAGTCAAGATATTTTAGAAGACGAATCGTTATAGACCGACAAAGACATTGAGAAGCGAACTGAAGGCAGAATTGAGAGGGATGAGGAAGACGTGACGTCCGTTCTCATGTCAGTGGCTTCCTTTCGGCTTTCACCACTGACAGTCATACGAGCCTCAGACTCCGGATGTCCGTCCCGCAAAACATGATACAAGAATAGGATTTTGGAATGTCAGGACAATGAATGAGACGGGTAAACTAAAACAGGTCACGGCAGAAATGAGAAACTATAGGTTACACATTCTAGGGATAAGCGAGAGCAGATGGACAGGGGCAGGAAAAGTTAAAACAGCAACAGGAGAAACAGTACTTTACTCTGGAAGAGAGGATGGACAGCACAACGAAGGCGTAGCCATTATTTTACAGAAAGGAATAGAAAGGACATTACTGGAATGGAAACCCATCAACAACAGACTGATAAGATTAAGATTGAGAGGTAGATTCACCAATACTACAATACTACAATGCTACGCACCAACGAATGACAGCGATGAAGGGATCAAGGATGAATTCTATCAACAACTGCAGAAAGAAATGGAAGACACACCTAGATATGATCTTATTATAGTAATGGGAGACCTCAATGCGAAAGTTGGTACACACAATACATATAATGAAAGAGTAATGGGGAAATGCGGCAGCGGAACAGCAAACGAAAATGGGGATAAATTAATACGTTTCTGTAATATTAACAACCTGGTCATTGGAGGAACACTTTTTCCACATAAAGAAATTAACAAATTAACATGGGAATCACCAAACGGTGGGGACAGAAACCAGAAAGACCACATCATGATTAACGGTAGATGGAGACATGCATTACAAGATGTGAAGGTAAGAAGAGGTGCAGATGTGAGAAGTGATCACCATTTAGTAGTAGCAAAACTGAAAGTGAAACTAAGAAGGGCTGGACCAATTGTAACTACACAGAAAAGGTTTGACATCAGCAAATTGAAAGACCGCCTTACCAGAAAAGCTTTTGCGGCTGACATAAAGAAACGATATCAATTTGCCAAAAGTCAGGAAAAGACATTGACTGATGATATAGACCAGAAATTCAACACCATTTCAACATTATATAAGGAAAGCAGCAAATCATGCTTGGGATTCCAGGAAAGGAAGAAGCAAGACTGGATAACACCAGTGTCGCATAGAGATTTATGATCAATAAATTTTCTATATTCTTTTCTTTTCTACTCGTGTCCTCTACTTTATTATCGCTCTTTTATATTTTTCCTGGTTTTCGCATTCGTTCGTTTGCGACTAAATATATTTTCCCATTCTAACTTTCGCCTGTTTCCTTTCTCATTTTGAGACGCATTTTATTGCATAATGTGTCAGTCCCTGGCTGAACGTAATACAGTGAGAATTCGTCTAGTCCGACATAGAGAGCAGACATTTGTCTACATTTTCAAGCTGTCACGAGAGTTTTCTTCGGCTAAGTTCTCGGCGTGAGGTGTGAACGGCGCCCTCATGCTTAGCTCAGAAATTAGACATGACGTGAGGTGTGAAGACGGGTTCTGGCAGTTATGGCCAGCGAACAGAGTTTATGTGAAGTGTTAAGAGAGAGGGAGAGAGGGGGAGACGGGGGTTTTAGAAAATAGCGCGCATCCTTTGTCTGTTTAAGATATCTTACCCGGAGTTTAAACTTGATTTCATTCATACTCCTAGTTGCAGTAGACGTGATCGTTTCGTTCTAGATACTTATATTTATAAGTGAAACTCTTAGTTTCGTTGTGATACCCGTAGTTCTGTTTGGAGGTAAATATTATATATATATATATATCTAGTAGTATAGAGTGATTCAGTGATAATCGCTTATTTCATTTTACTAGCTAGATTTATGTGCAGAAGAAATTAAATTTATAAGTCTGTTATATTCTCTAGTTGACGTGTTTCAGTGGAAAGCAGAATAAATTATAATTTCTAGCTTAAACTCATGCAGCTATAGATAAAATTAATTAAATTGCTAGTAATTAGTCGAGAATATTTTAAACTAACTTATAACTGCACTGATTCATCATTGAGTATTGACGAAATACGTATGTATTTCTAATTCATGATGATTGATTTTATTAATATAACTCATTTCAGGGGAATTTAAACGATAAGACAAGCTCTACGCTTGCAGTTTATAATGTAAGTTATAACCGAGGAATAGTATGTATAAGTATTTTATATGTTGTTTTCTCTTTACTCAGTGAAACTGGGGTAGCCCAACTTAGCCAGCGATTTAGTACATGAGAAATATCTGTGAAGAACTAAAACATTTTTTTCTTAAAGACTTGGGTGTATAAAGTAAAACCTGTCTGGTATTGCGTTGGCATCCAGAACGACAGAGTACCCAATACAAGAACTTTCAGATTTAATGAAGTAACGGGCCTATCGAGCCAGACTTAATTCTTCCTGAGAAAAACCTCAAGTACATTTCAGCCCGTGTGGCAAGTAAAATATTACAATCAATAATCTTACCGACATTGTTGACACATTGTGGTGTGACCAAGGATTTTACCTTTGATCGAAGTTACAAACCTGACATTTGTCCTAAGTAGTGGAAACCTCGTGATTCTGACACTGTGAGCCCGGTTAAAACTAATTCTTACCTTGTGATTTAAGTGACACTAACCTTAGTCTGAAAAATATTCGCATGAAGAGGACGCTCCCCGGACACATTGGGTGAACCCAAAAATCTGCAGAGCTGGGATCCCCTTCATTAAAAGAAAGACAGATTAAAGGGTGTGGGTGTCCTAAAGTTTGCGCCAGACGGCGAACAACAGCACGATTGTGGATAAGAATGTATGTCAGGGCCCTGATGAAGGAACAGAGAGAAAACAGGAACGAGTGACTCTTTTATGGTATACCAAATTTCACCCACTTTGTATTCCTTTATGCAAGTTATTTGTTGCTAACAATATTTTCCTTAGGATAGATTAGAGTATCAAAGTCTGTTCACACCTTTAAAGGGAAATCATTAGACTTCAGCAGATGTATCCGTGACTCTTTGGGGCTATCACTTTTCTTCTAACTGGACTGTGGACTATACATCAAGGGAAAAGATCATAACTGTGGGTCAATCATTCTTGTAGCAATTCATTGACTTTATGACTATTTGTATATGTTTGATGTCATTTTATATGTTGTGATGGAAGTATATTATGATAATTAAACTTCACATAAACTTATTCCAGTGTGTCGGTCAGTTCGTTCCCAACTATCTATATTTCCATTGTCATAGTTTCACGTCTGTGTGTCTATTGTAGTCACTTATGTGTGTGTGTATGTGAGGTATATATAAAGTAATATCTATTGTACTAGACGGTCTGACAAATCTTAATCTGTTGTAGATGATAGGCTGACTGAGAGAAATCACCTCGAGGGTCAGAGACCGACTCTAATATATTTCCTCCATCTCACTCGTGAAATCTATTTCTACTTATATCTCACTGAGATATCACCTGTTTCTATTGCTATTCAGAAGGGACCAAACTTAAGTCTTAATTCACCTATCACAAATCTACGACAAATGAGGTCTCGTCCGTAGGATTTTTTGAACTTAGAATAGGAAGACGAGTACGACAAATGTGAACTCGTCTATCGGGATTTTGAATTTGGAATAGAAAGACGAAACGACAAATACCAGCTCGTCTGATCGATTTATTTCTTTATTCTGAAATAGAGTAAGAGTGTGATTGTCTCGTGGATTTTAGTATCTTTTAAAAATAACTATTTGTTACGGTATATGTTATTAACGCCGTCTGCTAAAGGTTAGCAGACGTGCAATTGTAAAGGTTAAGACATTTAATATATTGCGATAGATGTTTCAATTATTGAACGCTCCATACACGATCGATTATGACGTGTCTAGCGTTGTTTGGGTCACAGTCGGTAACTAGGAGACGCTACCCTTTGTTACTTGACCGTCAAGCTGAATAGCTGCGTTTTTCTAGCCTTCCAAATTAATGGCATGATATAGCCATTTATATGTGTATTTATGCAGGACCAGGGTCAGTCCTAGAACTCTACGAGAGAGGAAACTTATGGAGGTTAGTGATTAACTAAATCCTTGGAAGGAGAAAGATAATCGTCTACTTTATACGAAGTAATTAGACTCACAGTCTCACTGTCGGCAGGTAGCCATTCTATCTGCGCGTGCATATAGCTGTGATGTTCTGACGACAATTACTGCATTGTATCCTTAAACGGACATTGACACGTAAAACAGCAGTCTACGCTATTGATTGATTGATGCATGTACCTCATGTGTGAAGTGAACTGTTTATGTATGTGTGTAATCCATATTAAATTGTGAAGGACTCGAACCGGAGGCATTATTCGTTGAATCACGTTACACCATTCAACCTTATGAATTACGTATTTTATGTCAAGTTGCTGAGTTAATAAGATGAACAGTTGTTTACATCTTGATGCCAAGTTCAGGCATTACGACAAACCGAAGGTGAGGTTCACCCCATTCGCGTAAGAACATTAGCACGATCAGAATTCAGGCAACACAACCAGTAACCCCACACGAAAGTCCTTCAACACTATTCCCCTAGACTAATGATCTGTTTATGGGCGTACTGAACACACAATTAATAATTGTTTTTCCACAGCATTTTGAGTAATATACTTGCGAGTTACAGGTTGATTTTGTCGGAATATATGTTAATTATTGATTTTGTAATACTAAACGCTGGTAAAGTTTGGGATTGTCTAACAGTCACTGGGCTTGAAGCAGAAAGGTGTTTGAACTAAGTTAAGGAGTGCGTTTAGGACTATTTCGTCCATATTAATTGCTTCCCTTACCCGATCTGACTTCAAGGGTGAACTTGAAGTGGACTTTAAAAATTTAGGGATTTTTTTTTCTCCTAGAGTTTTTGCAATAATTGTTTTGTTTCCACTGTAGCAACGTATTTTTCAGTGAGTAATCTTAACTACCATTTATTTGGCGTAGTCGTCTGCATTAGGTGCTTTATTGCCGATTAATAGCAGCGATAGTTAGATACAATATCATAGGAGGAAGTATCCCAGGTTAAAGTATATCGTCTTTTGTTTGGTAATTTCTCGCAAGTGGTAGGAACCAGTATATCTTTTTCTTCTTTCTTTCTCGACTAGTCTCAGTCACTGATTTACAATGGCCGAAAGGGCGAAACTTAGACAGATGCTCAAGGACGAAGCGAGAGCAGAAGGTTTGGACGGAGAAGAAGCGAAAGCTTTTGTCAGGGACGAACTTGACAGATATGACGCGGAGAGGAAAGCAGCTGAAGCTAAAGAGCAGAGGAAGATGGATGAGGAAATGGAAATCCGCAGGGAGAGAGAAAGAGAGAAGGAGAGACAGCACGAGAAGGAGAGGGAGGAGACAGAGGAAAGAGAGAAACAGAGACAGCACGAGTTAGCGCTTAAGACTCTAGAGTTCCAAAGCCGTGGTGTTGCCTCTACCTCCAGCAATGGAGAATCTTCTCCTCATTCTTCCTTAACTGATCAATCAAATACTCAATCTCCTCATCTCACCGCTATGTCTTTCACTCTAGAATCTTTCCCTTGTCCTAATGAGAAGATTGACACGTATCTAGAAAAATTTGAGAAAATTGCAGCTCTACGGTTTAGAGAGGTCGCGTTGGAATATGAAGCTTTCCCAGGCTTTGAAAAGCAGTGCGTATGATGTTTACGCTAAACTGTAGAGCAGCCAGCAAGACAATTACGACGTCTTGAAGAAAGCGTTACTGGAGCGTTTTGAAATGAACGCGCGCAAATTTTTGCAACTGTTTCGCAACAGCAGAAAGGAGAATTCTGAACTTTTCAGCAGTTCTCCTCTCGTCTAAAGGGATATCTGACAAATTGCCTAGAGCTCTCGCAGCTCCCCTCTACCTATGAAGGTCTGGAGGAATTTGTTATAACAGAACAAATAAAGAACACTTTGTCTGCTGACACCCGAAGATTTTTAGCTGAGCAAGGTGCACAAAAGCTTGAAGACATCTTAGAAAAGTCTGAGCGATATCACAATGCGCTGGCCGAACTGCCGGCCACAAAACGTAAACCGACAGAAGAGCCTTTTCGAAAGAACAATCTAGACCAATCTTCTCATGCTTCTAATCAGAATAACCACAGAGAAACTTGACCTCAAAACCCCCCTCCTGAAAAATCCAAGTTCTACAAAAACAAGTACCCCACTAACAACAAACAGTCTGATCAACCCAACCGTTCTACATGGCAGAGGGTTAGAAAGGACAAGGTGACAAAGGGAAAACCCCTGCGCACGGGAATAATGATCAGGGCGAGCACACTGAGCCTAAACGCATCAGATGCTTGCTAACAGTCTCGCAAGGCGGAATTATTGACAGTGATACCCAACCTGAGGGAGAGAGGCTCTCAACGCGAGGTACTGTTATTTTGAACGGTTCTCAAACTTTTTGTTTATTTGACACGGGGCTTTCTTACGATTGCATTGTTGCCAGAAACCTGGTTAAACCCGGTCAAGAGACAGGAGAGACCGTCCAACTTTGTGGAGTTTCTAAGAGTGAGGCACCAACAACGCTTCCCATCGCACGGGTGGAGAGCCACTCTGATTTCGTCAGAGGCGTGATCAAAGCGGCTGTTATGGATGACCCCATCTACCCAGTCATACTTGGCGGTTGATACGTGTTTATTGGGAAACCGGAAGAGCCGATTGTGGCAGCAGTGACTACAAGAGGGCAAACCAAGAAGGAACGGGAGCCTGCGCCTAATTTGTTACCTATGGAACTTAAAGAAGCGCAGCAGAAGGACCCTACTTTTGCACCTTGCTTAAGGCCAATGGCTAAGGAACCCAGACAGCACGGGGACATTTTTTTCTAAGGATGGCGTACTTTATCGCAGAACGGGCAAGCCTGACCAAGGTTACAACCAGCTCCTAGTACCGAAACAGTACAGAAGCCAAATCCTAGAAATAGGGCACTCTCTTCCCTTCAGCGGACATATGGAACAGAACGCCACAAACCAACGGATAACCACTCATTATTAGTGGCCAGGAGTAAATACTGATATTATCAGGTATGTCAAATCCTGTGCCCAGTGCCAACGTGTACCACCCAAGCAACGGACACCCCCAGAACACATGGGTGAAATGCCAATAATGGGAACACCATTTGAACGGGTTGTGATCGACATTTTAGGACCCCTAGAAAGAACTAAAAGAAGGAACAGGTTCATCCTCACCTTAGTCGACACATGCACTTTATGGGCAGAAGCTATCCCGCTAACATGCGCAGATGCCAAGCATGTCGCAGAAGCCCTAGTGCAGATTTTTACTCGGTTGGGATTCCCTCAGCAAGCGTAGACGGATAACGGATCTCCATATCGAAACCTGTTAATGGATGAGATCGCTAAGATCTTGAGGGACCAGCACACCTACACTAAGCCTTACACTCTGGCCAGAAGTGGGTTGGTAGAACGTGTTAACGGAAACCTCAACATGATGTTAAGTAAACTGGCACAAGTGAAACCTGACGAGTGGGATCTTTCTATCCCTGCAGCTCTATTTGGCTACAGAGAAACGCCACATACGTCCACAGGATTTCCGCCAGCCACGCTTTTATTCGGCAGACCCATTAAGGGCCCGCTTGAAGCCTTACTCAGGTCGCTGACAGACCAGAAGGCTGATGAGACAGTTGTCTCAGCAAGTAAATATATGTCGGATTTAAAGGAAAGGTTGAAACTAGGATGGGATCTAGCAACGGCCAACTTTAAGCGAGCACGCGCAAAGCACGCTAACCGATACAGGAAAGTCGCGAAAGAAAGTGATCTGGAAGCAGGAGAGAAAGTTTTGGTGTTACTCCCTACCGGAAACAACAAGCTGCGGATCGGATGGCAAGGGCCGTTTACCGTCCTGAAAAAGATTTCTAAGGCTAACTACCAGATCTCTATTAAAGGAAAGGAGAAGGTTTTCCATTTAAATCTGTTAAAGAAATAATTGGAAAGACCAGTGCCGACCTCCGAACATCTCCTGACGATCGCCAAAACTGACGAAGATGACGATAGTGGCAGGAAAATTCCACTGCACACACACGAAATCTTTCAAAAATGTCAAAAGTGGCGACGCTCTTTCAAGCGCGCACGGAAGACATTCCAGAGAAAGGAAACTTTGGGAGTAGACTTGAGTAGGAATTGGAGAGAGATGGAGGGGGAGATGAGAGGGAAGAGAACAGACACCATGAAGCTACGGATATAGGAAATTTATTTCCATAACGTAGACATGGAGTGCTTCCATATCTTAAAGGGGGGACGTTCTGTCGCATAGAGATTTATGATCAATAAATTTTATATATTCTTTTCTTTTCTACCCGTGTCCTCTACTTTATTATCGCTCTTTTATCCTTTTCCTGGTTTTCGCATTCGTTCGTTTGCGACTAAATATATTTTCCCATTCTAACTTTCGCCTGTTTCTTTTCTCATTTTGAGACGCAATTTATTGCATAATGTGTCAGTCCCTGGCTGAAAGTAATACTGTGAGAATTCGTCTAGTCAGACATAGAGAGCAGACATTTGTCTACATTTTCAAGCTGTCACGAGAGTTTTCTTCGGCTAAGTTCTCGGCGTGAGGTGTGGACGGCGCCCTCATGCTTAGCTCAGAAATTAGACATGGCGTGAGGTGTGAAGACGCGTTTTGGCAGTTATGGCCAGCGTCTAGAGTTTATGTGAAATGTTAAGAGAGAGGGAGGGAGGGGGAGACGAGGGTTTTCGAAAATAGCGCGCATCCTTTGTTTGTTTAAGATATCTTACCCGGAGTTTAAACTTGATTTCATGCATACTCCTAGTTGCAGTAGACGTGATCGCTTCGTTCTAGATACTTATATTTATAAGTGAAACTCTTAGTTTCGTTGTGATACCCGTAGTTCTGTTTGGAGGTAAATATTATATATATATATATATATATATATATATATATATATATATATATATATATATATATATATATATATATATATATATATATATATATATATATATATATATATATATATGTATATATGTATATATATATATATATATATATATATATATATATATATATATATATATATATATATATATATATATATATATATATATATATATAGTAGTAGTATAGAGTGATTCAGTGATAATCGCTTATTTCATTTCACTAGCTAGATTTCTGTGCAGAAGAAATTAAATTTATAAGTCTGTTATATTCTCTAGTTGTCGTGTTTCAGCGGAAAGCAGAATAAATTATAATTTCTAGCTTAAACTCATGCAGCTATAGATAAATTTAATTAAATTGCTAGTAATTAGTCGAGAATATTTTAAACTAACTTATAACTGCACTGATTCATCATTGAGTATTGACGAAATACGTATGTATTTCTAATTCATGATGATTGATTTTATTAATATAACTTATTTCACGGGAATTGAAACGATAAGACAAGCTCTACGATTGCAGTTTATAATGTAAGTTATAACCGAGGAATAGTATGTATAAGTATTTTACATGTTGTTTTCTCTTTATTCAGTGAAACTGGGGAAGCCCAACTTTGCCAGCGATTTTGTACATGAGAAATATCTGTGAAGAACTAAAACATTTTTTTCTTAAAGGCTTGGGTGTATAAAGTAAAACCTGTCTGGCATTGCGTTGGCATCCAGAACGACAGAGTACCCATTACAAGAACTTTCAGATTTAATGAAGTAACGGGCCTATCGAGCTAGACTTAATTCTTCCTGAGAAAAACCTCAAGTACATTTCAGCCCGTGTGGCAAGTAAAATATTACAATCAATAACCTTACCGACATTGTTGACACATTGTGGTGTGACCAAGGATTTTACCTTTGATCGAAGTTTCAAACCTGACATTTGTCCTAAGTAGTGGAAACCTCGTGATTCTGACACTGTGAGCCCGCTTAAAACTAATTCTTACCTCGTGATTCAAGTGACACTAACCTTAGTCTGAAAAATATTCGCATGAAGAGGACGCTCCCCGGACACATTGGGTGAACCCAAAAATCTGCAGAGCTGGGATCCCCTTCATTAAAAGAAAGACAGATTAAAGGGTGTGGGTGTCCTAAAGTTTGCTCCAGACGGCGAACAACAGCACGATTGTAGGTAAGAATGTATGTCAGGGCCCTGATGAAGGAACAGAGAGAAAACAGGAACGAGTGACTCTTTTATGGTATACCAAATTTCACCCACTTTGTATTCCTTTATGCAAGTTATTTGTTGCTAACAATATTTTCCTTAGGATAGATTAGAGTATCAAAGTCTGTTCATACCTTTAAAGGGAAATCATTAGACTTCAGCAGATGTATCCGTGACTCTTTGGTGCTATCACTTTTCTTCTAACTGGACTGTGGGCTATACATCGAGGGAAAAGATCATAACTGTGGGTCTATCATTCTTGTAGCAATTCATTGACTTTATGACTATTTGTTTATGTTTGATGTCATTTTATATGTTGTGATGGAAGTATATTATGATAAACTTCACATAAACTTATTCCAGTGTGTCGGTCAGTTCGTTCCCAACTATCTATATTTCCATTGTCATAGTTTTACGTCTGTGTGTCTATTGTAGTCACTTATGTGTGTGTGTATGTGAGGTATATATAAAGTAATATCTATTATACTAGACGGTCTGACAAATCTTAATCTGTTGTAGATAATAGGCTGACTGAGAGAAATCATCTCGAGGGTCAGAGACCGACTCTAATATATTTCCTCCATCTCACTCGTGAAATCTATTTCTACTTATATCTCACTGAGATATCACCTGTTTCTATTGCTATTCAGAAGGGACCAAACTTAAGTCTTAATTCACCTATCACAAATCTACGACAACCAGAAACATTAAACACCATAACACTGAGAAAGGAAATGAAAAGAAAGAAAACAGAAGCGAAGTCCCCCAGGTTAAAGCAACTATATAGCGAACAGTACAGTCAGCTGGACAAGGAAGTTAAACGCCAAACCCGAGCCATCAAAAGGATATTCCTAGACGATCTTGCAAGACAGGCAGAAGAGGCAGCACTGAGAAATTAACAAAGCATAGTATACAAAATAACTAAATTCATCAGCGGAAAACGAGGTGCATACAATATTACATTAGTAAGAGATAAGCAAGGAAATCTCATCACGACAGCAGAGGGACAGGAAACAAGATGGGCAGAGCACTTCAGAGAAACTCTAAACAGGGAACCACCAGAGACACAATTGAATGTTCCTGAGGCTGAAAACGATCTAGATGTAAATACAGACATTCCACAAAAAGAAGAAATCATCACAGCAATCAAAGGGTTAAAGAACGGAAAAGCACCTGGCCATGATAACTTAAATGCAGAGCTATTTAAGACAGACCCTGAGCTAGCAGCAGAACTATTAGAACCACTATTTGCACAAGTCTGGAAAACGGGGACAACACCATCAGGGTGGAACAAAGGAATAATTGTCAAATTGCCCAAGAAGGGAGATCTTGCAGACTGCAATAATTGGAGAGGAATCACTCTTCTCTCAGTTCCCAGCAAAATACTAGGCAGGATAATTATACAGAGAATTTCAAAAGCAGTAGACCACAAACTGAGGAAAGAACAAGCAGGATTTAGAAAGAACAGAAGATGTGTAGATCATATATTCACTCTCAGGAACATTATAGAGCAGTGCTCAGAATGGCAAAGACAGCTGTACATTAATTTTGTGGATTTTGAAAAGGCTTTTGACAGCATACATAGGGACAGTTTATGGAAAATACTGAGGGCTTATGGAATTCCAAGCTGCATAGTGTCAATCATAAAAAGCCTCTATGCCAACTTTACGTGTAGTGTTGGGCAGAGCAACCTAACCTTTGAGGTGACGACAGGAGTACGACAGGGATGCCCCTTATCAACCACTCTATTTTTAACAGTCATAGACTGGGTGATGCGCCAGACGACAGAGGGCAGTCCAAGAGGAATAAGATGGACAACATTTTCTACATTGGAAGATCTGGAATATGCAGATGACATTGCACTACTAGCACATTCACATCAACACATCCAGGAAAAAAAGGATAGACTTAATAAGTTTAGCCAGCAGGTGGGCTTGAACATCAATTTAAAGAAGTCAGAGGTCATGACGCTCAATGTGAGCAACCCTGAGCCTATATCAGTAAGGAATCAGCAACTGGTACAGACAGACACCTTTACATACGTAGGATGCATAGTAACACCAGACGGCGGGGCAGGCAAAGACATCAACATCAGAATGAATAAGGCAAGAAGAGCCTTTTTTAGCCTAAACAACATCTGGAAGTCCTCTCAATACAGCACAAGCACAAAATTAAGATTATATCAGAGCTGTGTGCTTTCTGTGCTTCTCTATGGTGCGGAATGCTGGAGAGTTACAGAGAAAGAAATGTCGAAATTGTCCTCTTTTCACACAACATGCCTAAGAAAAATTCACCGAATCTTTTGGCCGAATACCATCACCAACCAAGATCTGCTTACTCGGAGCAAGCAAGAGGACATGCACACCATCATAGCTGGCAGACGCTGGAGCTGGGTGGGCCATGTCCTCAGAAGAGACCCCGTTGCCATCACAAGAACAGCTATGCTTTGGACCCCTGAAGGAAAACGAAAGAGAGGCCGACCAAAAACAAATTGGCGGAGGACTGTGGAGGCTGAGATGTAAAGAATGAACCAGAGTTGGGGCACTGTACGAAGGATGGCCGCCGACCGAGCAAAGTGGAATCAATTTGTTGTTGCCCTACAAGACGCCACTAGGCGTGATGGCCACTGACTGCTTTGACGGTCGGCGGCTAAGGATCAAAGAAGAAGAAGGAAGACGTGAGAAGAACTTGAGCTGATAACACGACCCAGGAGGACTTTGGCATGAAATTGTTGAAGCTCTATGCTCCTTGGTGTGACAAAACGTATGAATTGGCTCTTTTGTGTGATCTCTCACACGTTCATTCCTCCGGCAGTATCTTTTCTTTTCTTTCATTTTTCTCACTCATCGCTCTTATTTGGCATAAATCATGCCTTTTATTCGTTATTTTCACTATTTTGCTCTTTGCTGGACATAGCATGGGGAAAGTCTCTAACATACCACTCCCCTATGGCAATATTTGCTACGGGAGTAATTCCTATTTTATTGTTTACCATTCCTCAGACGTATTTACGTTCCGCCAGCTGAACTGTGGTATTATCGTAACAATACCCAATCAGACCGGTCACTCGCTTATCTCTTTGAATCCGTATGACCACCTGTGGAAACGTGTCGGTCCAACGTCTGACCGCATTGGAAAGCTGTTGATCATGTTGACACAAGCTTGTATTGTGCGTACGATGAAAGGAGACAACAATGTTTGACCAGACATCTGTCTGGCGGAAGCATGCAGATAAAGGGGATAAGTAGATAATCTGTCGGGCTAGATATCTGGGCGGAAGTCATTACGCCAGAAAACACACTGTCACAATATTGTGATAGACAGAGACAGAGGCGGCCAGAAGTCTCATGTAAAGATATGACATCACTGTTGTAAGAGGCCACGCGTGTATATTAAATTTAATATTTTCAAATACGCGTCGGATGAGTAATGATAAACTTCCCCACCGAAACAGTGCTTGGTAGATTTGATTGGTTCACCAGAAGCTACAATGAATTGATTGGAACATTCGGCGGAAACACAGCTGGGATTTGAAACTAAGGAGTGTGAGATATACTGTAGAAACCAGACGCACACAGACAGACTGCATCACAGCGTCAACTAAACACCTCCTACAAGCCAGAGGAAAGAGGATAGGACTTATCATTCCCCAACTATAAGTACCAGATCGAGTATTGGGCAACTTTGGAATTCACAAGTAAACCCGCCATTTTAATACAAGACTGGAAACTTGGGAATTTTATCACAAGGAGCCAGAGAGGAATATTTCCCAGACCAAGTCATACGAGGAATTATACAAACAGTTTTCCCAGGCCAGGAATTTGCAGAACACCAGCCGTCAGAGGAATTAACATATTTCCAGACCTAAGTGATTCGAACAGCATCTAACTAAAGGGCTGTGGGTCCATTCTAATCTGTGCCAGGAGAAGTGAGTATTCCCAAAATTTTGGGTTCATGGTTACAAGCCATCAGACTTAAGTACTGAAGTTCCTACGCCACTAGTGTGAGCGAAGAGTATCAACACCAACCGCCTACAGTGGACGAGTAATTTGGAGAAGTGAACTCATCACCAAAAAAGAAATGACGGAAACCACAGCTGCAAGACTCATCTGGAGATAAGTTTTGTGTAACAGGCTACAGAATAAATCAAAGACATTCTAAAGTCCATTCTAAACCTCAATGAGGAAACTTTAATTTCAATTTTCACACAATTTTCCACATTTATGTTCCCATGTTACAGACTAATTGACTATTAAATTTGTTGTATGTTATTTTAAACTAAACAATAAAAGTTGATACGAATTGCAAGAAAGTTATAACAATGTTTACAATTACTGTGTACAACGTCAGCAAGTTCTGTGATCCTCTTCACAATTTTGTGTACGACGTCACCAAGTTCTGAGCTGCTGTCACAGCTGTAATCTTATAAGAATGTTAATTTTAATTTTCACATGGCGAGCCCGGGACAGGTCGCTCGAGATTCTTCAAATTGTGATAGTTTAAAATGTAACACATACCAAATTTCAGCTCCCATGGTCGTCTAAAATTTAGTGAACCAAGAGCTTAAAGATTTGAAACACCCAAACCAAAAAACACATAACATTAAATAAACGTGCTTAAAATAACAAAATAACACACACTAAGGAAACCTGTTGATAGCATTACAAAACAGTCGTTGTCCTGGAATTTCCCAGGTAAGCGAGGAACAGAGTATTCCCTTAGCAGACAGTGCCGTACTTCATTCAGCATTACTTTCACAATCAACATTTGCTTGATTTCTCTGTTCCTATTGTTTCCCACATGAAAACGTCAAATGGCGCTAAAACAAATTGCGCCTATTCGTGCCGCGTATTTCAGCGGATATTTAAGTGAAAGCTAAATCTAATAATACATCACGGGTGGAAGTCGCCCCAGATCTGTCAAATACATCAGACTGCAGACGACAGGAGAACAAACTCGGGATTTGAGATATTCTGCTGATAGCTTCCACAAAGGTCGATATCTGCCAGGACCAATCTTACATCTAAATACGGCTAGCAAGATGAGATTTACAAAATCTTTTTAAGAAAACGACAATGGCGTTACTGGCGATGGCGTCAAGAAAAGAGGAAGAACTGATTTATAGAAGCATCACTGCCCGGTGCTGGTGGGTTTCATTTCAGTAAGTGTTTCCTTTTCGGGATCGAAACCTGGTAGGTCATGTTCTAGTCTATCCAGATGTAAATGCATATCTGACTCAGCTCTTGATTTATGGAAGGCAAAGGCAGCAAGGAAAGGAACTGATCACCCATATCACATAAAGCTGAGCCTAGCATAATGAAGTCTATAACGCTTTACTCCCCTATAGCAGTATCTACTATGGAACCACCGTTACATTTTAAGTGTGTCCTAAGTGGCTGCACAGATTAGAACAGTTGTGTGTCATTTCATTCGTTTTTTTAAATTTTTTTCTGTCTACTTAAACACCGTAAGGAAAAGTGGATTTCCCCATGACCTAAGCGTTTCCATCGTCTATATTAGGTCTGAGTCGTTCCTCGGTCCTATATCCATAGTTGCGTGGAGTGGTCGTGAAAATGACCTCTTTCCACAAAGCACTGCTTGACAGTGTAATTAATCACGATTCACATCCGAATCTAGGCGATGGCACCCTTCAGGTGGTCCAGGGTTCAGTTTTCTGTAAAGCCATCACTTCCGTACTTTTCTGGTTTCCAGTTTTCTACTTCTTTATTTCTAACGAGTGTTTGCAACCAGTGGCGGCTCTAATGCTTTCTGGATGGTGGGTATGTCTATAAGTAGTATTGTAGTCACATGTGTCCATACAAATGGCAGAGCATAATAATACACAACACAACAACAGCGTAATATTGTGACAGTATTGTCTCCCCTGTTCCGCAGTAGTGGTCGAACAATGGCCCAACTTAGAGTGTAATGATAAGGATATTCAAATGTATCAACCTTCGCTTCAGATTTCTTCTGGCAGAGATAAAAATAGAAGAATGGTGCTTCCATTTAAGGGAGCCTGATAGGAATTCAAAGAAAAGTAAGCATAACAACCTAGATAAGTTAAGCTAGCATTAACTTTTTATTCCCCCGCCCCTTCTGTATGGTAATATATTTTCGCTCGTATTTCTGAGCCTCCAGCTGAAGGTAATTCAGCAATTATTAATTGTATAGCTCTATATGGTGTCACGGGTTGCGTCCCCTTTGCTCCGCGGTGATGGTCCAACAATTGCCAAAACCTAGAGTATCTAATGTGGGTATCTACCTTCGCACAAGATTACTCTTGGCAGAGATGCAGATAGAAGGATGATGATGCTTCTTCCTTGAGGGAGTCTTCACAAGATATTTCGGAAGTCAAGAACAATACTGAATGTGTCTTAGAAATGTTAACTTTTATCTGCCCGCCGTTTGTGAAGAGATATTATATAATTTAATTTAGCTCGTACAAGCCCTCAACTGAATTAACAGTAAAATTCTTCTTATTGGCTCTCTCTCTCTCTCTCTCTCTCTCTCTCTCTCTCTCTCTCTATTTATTTATTTATATATATATATATATATATATATATATATATATATCTATATATATATATATATAAAAGATACTGAATCATACGTGTACATTTCTCTCTGTAATAACTAAATCAACTATGAATTTGTAAAACAACATAAGACAAACTTAATGGTCAATTACTTTTGAGCTCATTTAAATAAACAGGAGCAGGTGATTAACTAAATGTAGGTGCCTTCATCGAAAAGATGTCGGCTTTAGAAGCTTAATGTTGAAAAGAACAAATAAAGTTATTCTGTATTTGGCCTGCTAGAAATGTCCCTTAGCTGCCAAAACGCTGAAGTGCTGATGCTGCTGTGTCCGTCAATTCGCCTCTGTGGCAAGGGCACGTCTCCAGATCAGTTCAAGTGGTAACCTCATCTGGTCAAGGCAGGTATCTTCACCAACCTAGGTTTCACGTAGGTTTCCAGTGTCGATCACAAACTTTGAACCACAGAATAGTAGTACTTCTGGTATTGTAGAGTAGTACCTCAAATGGTCTCTTCGATTCGTACCACAAACATTAGAGGAAATAAAAGAAGAAAAACTCTGCTAAGTTTTTGCTTTCCTCATATTAATCAGGCGACGTTCCCGCTGTCCGTCAACCGATACCTTTCATTTAACTCAGGGGATATGATGAAAAATCACCATTCTTTTAGTTAATTTAATTGAAAAATTGCAACTGGACAGCGGCAAGTTTAATGGCTTGTGCCTGGGGGAACATGTTTAAGTATACATACAACATATTACACATGATAGTAAATATATACGTATGATGTCATGATCATCCACTCCCTGCTCCACTCGGAGTCTTGGGTTATCTCTGCTTTTGGTTCCCTGTGAGAACCAGCGCGAAGTAATCTCCAGCGCTTTGCTGTGGTGTTTTATGAATATATCATTTTCACATGCTGAGGTTGCCAGCCTCGTATAGACCTGTATAACCATCAGCAATTTCAAACATGTCAAATTCAAATATTCAAAGTATTTAAAATATGTTACAACATTAGGGAACTCTATACTTCTTGCTCAGTTGAAAAGTCGTGGCAACCTGAAGCAGATGCCTCAAACACGCGTCTGGGGTGTTATTTCTCTTTAGTTTCCGTACTAACAGGTAAATCTTTCTTGCTGTAGTGTTCAGAAGGAAGTCCGATACGTGTTTTGTCCGGTCCTATAAGGTCAGAGTCCTAACTCTATTCTTTTCCTGGCTTCAGTCCGATCTGTCTACTTTTGGCGATTCTGGAATGCATTGTGTTTTAGCCTCCGAATTCGCTAGGTTATAATGCAGTTTTCCTACCCACGCTTCCACCTGGCGTTTCCGACAAAACTTTCAATCGGAATAAATGTTTATTTCTAACTCTCCTGTGATTCAATCCATGAGCAGAATGTAGTGGGTCGGAGTTGTCAGTTATTTACTTTCCCCCCGCGGGTTTTCAAATAACATTTAAAAATTTAAAAATATGACCTCATCTCCCATTTATGGCCCGACCTCTTCCGTCCTCTTAAGTAATCTTTCCATTACGATCCACCACAGTGTATGAACGCTCTTGTAGCAAACAATGCCCTTGACGATCGTTTTCACGGTTACCATAGGAAGCAATTCTGGTTCAACAACTTACAATTAATCCTTAAGGATGGTCAATTAGCCGTGAAATAATACTATCGCAGTATGAACAGAGGTCAACAAATCTAAGGCGCTACGATGGGGCAGGTAACTTGAAGAAATAAATGGATTGTTGCAGAGAGAGAGAAAATTAGAAAAGGCGAACGACGTATTATGTGACAAACGGTTATGTATATGAGTCTTACTTGTACAGACATACACTTCACTCAACAGTGGTTAAATCAACTATAGCTTTACAGTTACAGACAGACAGGTTTAGTAACCATTTATGGTTTAACTATGTAAAATAAATTAAGTTGTTTATAAAAATTAAGCGGTGATATTTATCATCATCGAATGATTTAAATTGTGGTGGAACCTATGAAAATTTTGGAAATGTTCTTTGATTGCGCTATTATGCTACTTATCATTAAGTGTAGGGTCGGTTGGCATCTGCTTCAGACGCTGTTGGTTCTCACAATTGCATTGGACTGTACTTTTCTCCAATAATAAAATACTGTACTTTTCTCCAATAATCAGATATTGTGGCAGAACCACGTGTCTTGGACAACGACTATGTAACTGATTAAGTCGAGCGTATTCAAGACCCGTCTGATGTTGCTGCCTAGCTACATCTACTGCTGGCAACATGTACCACAACTTGCACTACAAACTTGTACCACAAAATGAAGGGAGACAAATGTCTCTGCTAAGCATTGGGTCTCCTGACAAAGTCATCAGGTGACCTCCGCTTCCATCCGCCACTTTCATCTTCCTCCGAATATTTACCCTCCCTGATTTTATTTTAACCACAGTTGGATAAATGTGCTTCCTTTTTACAAATTCACTACTTCACAGATCTAACATTATAATCTTCTCCAAGATGTTATTTTCTTGTAATTGTTTATCACAGCAAAGTCCATTTGCAGGAAGTATTACATCATTGTCCGTGTCTTGGACAATCTTCAAGAAGATTATCATCCACATTGAAACACTGAGACAATATCGTTTCGTGTATCTTACCAGACAAAAAGTCTGTGTTGGCAGTAGGAATGTCATTCGGTGTAGACTCTTACACCGTCTGGAGATGACGATAAGCGAAAAGTCAATGTGGCAAGTTCGCTCCTTCGCTACGCTTACCGATAACAAAGTAGAAAACAATTAAGAGAGAGGAGGGGTGAGAGTGTGACAAGATGTGATAAGAAAACATTGAACGATAAAAGCAAAAACAACGAATACTGGAAAAATTAGCCCGTAAAAGGAATGACAAAGTAATAATACCGGAGAGGAGTGAAGAACAGAAAAAACGAACGTATTGCATGACAAAGGTTTGTGAGTATGCCTAGTCGTCTTCGGGCCTTTCCTTCTACATTTTCAATATGCTTATTCCATGTATTCCATTTGGTCAAATGTCACCCCAAGATAGGTGGGGTAGCTTTCTTCCTTGATCATGGTTGTCCTGTGGTGTATGTTAGCTGCTTTGTCCTTGCGGGAGAGGGAGAACGGCGCTGTGGAGGTTTTGTCTGTGTTTATTGTGATAAGCCATTTCTCTGCCCAAGACATTAGTATGTCTGCTGCCCGCTGCATTCTATAATTTGCTGTGGTGACGTATTCATCGGCGCGCCAGAGTACTAGGTCGTCTGCATATAAGGCAGCTTTCACTCCAGCGGGGAGATCTTTTACCAGGTCATTGATGTAAACAAGGAAGGGTGTTGGAGAAATTACTCCTCCTTGAGGTACCCCCTGATAGAGCAACACTTTTCTGCTCTGCAGACCATCAAGAGTGACTCTAGTTCTCCTGTTGTGCAAGTATGACTGGATCCATCTTATCATGTTGCCTTGGATTCAACTTCCCCTAAGTTTTGCAATAAGGCCATCTTTCCACACCTTGTCAAAGGCCTGCTTGAAATCGACCCAGATCATTAGGACCTTTTTCTTCTCCTGGAAGGCATCTTCTACTGCTTGAGACAAGTAGGTAACTTGGTCTTCTATACTGTAGCATTCTCTAAATTTAGCTTGCTCCGGCACCAAGATCTGCTTAGACTCTAAATACCATTTCAATCTGTGGTTGACTTCGCTCCTTAGTCTTCTCAACACAGCTTGTGAGACTGATTGGCCGGTAACTTGAAGTCTTGGTCTTACATTTCCCTTTCTTTAGTATGGGTATTGTGATGGCTTCTCTCCATACTTGGGGTACCGTCCCTTTCACCCAGCTGTGGTTGAATATCTCAAGCAGTTTTGTCTTTGCTGCTGAGCTCAGATGTATTAGCATTTCGTTGCTGGTTTCGCCTGGGCCGGGTGACATTTGGACCTTAAGCTTGAAAATAGCGTTCTGTATCTTCTAGTAAACAAGTCTGCAGCTTGTTTTCCTCTGAGAATTTTGCCACCATCATCCAATGTGATAGTCTGCCTAGGCGAGGAACACTCTTCATTTAGAGATTTAAATAATCTCCAAAGTATCTTGTCGTCTTTCTCAACGTTCAGCGCTGCCGTTTTATTTCTCCAGCTTTTCCGTTTTTCTTCTAGTTTTTTTTTCTCTGAAACTCTGCTACAGCCTTTTTCCATTTGTTGTGAGTTTCAAGTGAAGGCTGAGACTATGCGTCCTTTCTAGCTTTGTCCATAGCTTCCTGGCGTTCTTGGAGTGTGCTGGACCATTATGATGTGTAGTTACACCGGAAAGACATCTTTCTTATGGGAAGAGCGATTCAGAACTTGATCACAGCCTACTCTATCAGTGTAACCCTACAATGGATCCCTGGACACAGTGATCTAACAGGAAATGAGACAGCTGACAAACTTGCTAAAACAGGAGCCTCTAAACGCGTCCATAAGCGGACAACAAATAGTGATAGGATTTCGATGCCTTGCCTTCAGGGAAGTACCTAGGTTTTATTTTTATATTTATTTAAGTTCTTATGTGTCCTATCTAGCCTTCACTTTCTTTCCTTTCCTGACGAAGGCCTTGTGGCCGTAACGTAGACTATTTTCTTTGTCTTTTGTCCTCGTAAGACGAATCACCTTTTTTCGATTTTTTTTTCAAACCCATCCGGAATTGTTTCTTGTGCAGCTTGAAGTATGCATCTGTTGAAGTCTTTTACCACGTCACTAATGTCTCTGTTCTGCACCTTGAGGTCAGACAGCAGCGTGTTCACCCGATGCCTGAATAAACCCCAGTTGACTTTTTTGTAATTCCATCTTGTAATATCTGGGCCTGTATTGAGAGTTACAATCTGGACCGTAAGAAAGATTGGGCTATGGTCGCTGCCTCCTAGATGGTGTCCTACGTCTCTGCTTATGAGACCAGATATATCTGGGGTGGCGAAGGCAAGATTTGGAGTTGAAGTTGTGTGCCATCTCTGGAGTAGAAGGTAGGAGTGTCAGTGGCAGTATTGACTAGGATTAGAGAGTGGTCATCTTGCCATGTTTCAACCTCTTCACCCCTGTGATCTAGATGGTTATAGCCCCAGCTCTGGGAGTGGCTATTAAAGTCTCTAACTGCTGTAAAGTTGGTGGCTGGTACCTGTATAGAGCTGAGACTCAGGGGTTTCTTGTTTGGACAGTAATAGTTCAGGTTCTATTTCCATCTTGTCTATTTTTAGATGCAACAGCTGATATTCTGCTCCATCCATGTAGGTTTTCCTTTTATGTGCATGAATGTTATTCCTTACAAGAGTAAGTACTCCTCCTTTTCGTCTATCTTGTCTGTAGGATCTGATGCATTGGTATCCCCTTATTTTAAAGGTTTGATCTGTTTTCAAATGAGTCTCTTGGATACAGCAAACATTGTTTTGCTTCTCATACAACATGTTTTCCAGCACCGTCTTTTTGCTGTATCCAACTTGCTTGCTGTTCACTCCCTCTGCATTCCAGTGCATTATGACAAATGGCACTCTGGGTTTCTCTCTTTCTGTTCTATTTTGGTCAGTAGCTCTTCTCCGCCGTCTCCTGACTCCACAAGACGGTCTAGAGGGTCCTCCAGTAGCTGAGAGTGGGCTCTGTCGAGTCTCAGAGCCCGGCACTGCACCTGCCTGGTGGAGCTCCACAGGGCGAGCACCAGCACGAGATTTATTTGACGGTGTTCTCATCCATAGAGTAGAAAGCGAGTTGCGTGATACTGTGGTTTCCGGTGCGCCTTCTGGCCCAGGATAGACGACTTCAGCACCTCTTCAATGGGAGAGTGGGCTCATCCCTGTCCCAGCTGGCTGGGAAAATTATTTCGCCTGAACCTCGTCTGCTGTCCCATCCAGCTTCCCGCTAGGGATTGAAAACCCAACCTTCAGCTGGATTACTGGGGAGAACAGAGTCCACCGCTTGTAGGTGAGGTAGGCTTGAGCATGAGAGGCTGAGACATTGTGAGTCTATTGCTGCGCATCATGCCCCATGGACCCCTTTCTTTGTCCAAATATGGAAGAAGTTACCTTTATTCATTTACTCCGCCGAAATATATTGAATATTGCTGTATGTAACTTTGGCCATTCCTACTGTAGTAAAATGCTCCGTGTTCCTCCCCGCCCAAATTTCCCCGATTTCAAAAACCTAGTACTGCAAGTAAACATTTACCACCCACCCTGACACCCGTATACCACCCCTCTTGATATTTATGAACGAAAGTCAGAAAAGAAGAAATTTACAATTATAAGCCACTACTACTATAGTTGAAAATTGCCAAGAGCAAGGTCAAACGTCTGCTTAGAATTGGACAATACTTGACTTTTCTAACACAATAGTTTGAAAAAAGGGTACCCTTCCCCTAATCGTATACACACCCGCCCTATTATTTAGTGGAGGTTGTAACTATAAATAACTACAGTTTTGCAGCGGTCTCTATGTAACTCAGTAACAAGATTTGAATTTCTTTAGACAACAAGCGCAAAATAAGTTACCCGTCCCCTTTTAAACCCCGCACACAGTCTACCCTTACCAATATTTAGAAAGAACGTTAGCCGGTTTCGCAACGAGCCACTTGATACCTCGCCTTGGAATAACGGAGAGAGGAAAAGGAGGGAGTAAATGAAAAGAATCAAGACTAACTTATGCTTTTGAAACTGAAACTGAAACCTAATTTGTGCAGAGAGGAGGGAAAGAGAGAAACTTAGATAACTTATATAGAGGGTAAATAAAATGGAGGTATTGAATTACAGCGATAATATTGTTTATTAAAATACCATACTATTCCCTTATAATAAATTAGCTTGCCGTATAGAAAAGTATTTTGTTCAAAATAAATATAAAGAAAAAATACATAGATGAAAACGATGAAGAAGAGTTAGATGAAAACGATGAAGAAGAGTTAGATGAAAACTAGATAGGGTGATAGAGGCCAAAGGGCAGTTTAAGAATCACTTTTAAAAATTGAAATCACCCAATAATAACCGAGATATTGTAGAAACTAAAAATTGAGATGGACTGACAAACACACTGAGGAATGCTCAATTTTGAAAGTCTTCGGAAGTTACATTTTAGGGGACGCGTTTCTGAACAGTCAAATTTGCTTGACTCGTTTGATTGGTTAACGATAGTTTAGGAGAGAGGGGATAAAACTCACGCGTTACCAGAATACGCTGCCACTTGAGAAAAATATTTAAACATAGTAGTTTAAGATCAGACGCATAGCAGTTGTGACCTTAATGCCTTTGCAGTCTGGGCGACAGCGATCTACACCTGTGCCATTGATCGCCAGTTAATCTTACTTTTGTGTGAAATATTTCATTGATTGCGGTAAGATAAATAATTTTATTGATATATTTTGTTAATATGTAGAGGCAAACCCAGATAGGGGGCCAAAATTTGTGTTGTACGACATTGCCATGGGAAAAGAATTACGACATCCCAGCAAGCATGCCTAAGCAGAATTATTGAGAAACGAAAGTAAATTATGTTTGAATATTGCCGTACAAAAACCATTACGACTGTAAGTCCAGAAATCTATTGGCAGTCTTTTGCAGTATAAAGTGTTAAATTTAAGCCTCAAAACATACTTAGAATGATTGCACAAAAGAATTAACAGGTTACAAGAAGACAACTGTATACCTATCTGAATGTATGGACGAAAATCATTGTTTAAGTGACAGGGGCGTGGCAGCCATATGGAAGAAGAATGTAAACACAATACAGAGTGAAGTCAAATAAATTAAGGGCTAATGCAAATGTTTGCACACGAGCCTGACCACGGATGATGGTAAGTTTGAGTAATTGTGGAAATATTATTAGCCAGCATTGTTACGCACAGATTCTTAGAGTATATATAGGAAGATATTTATTTGTCTATATACTTGTTATGTTTGAAAATATTTTGTTTCTAACGTACCTTCAGACAAAGGGCGAATACTCAGTATTTGCTTCGTATGAATGTAATATATAGTTGTCCCACTTGAATATAGAGTTCAGAGGTTATCTTTAACGCATGCCCAGACCGGGTGTGTTTTGAAAAGGGTCTTCCGTTATGTTTTTTTCTGCGATGGCTGGTCTGTACCAGGGAAGTCCGAAGATGGGATCTTTCCGTGGTTTATTTGGGGAAAGGACATAGTTTCTCTATATGACTGTTATGTCGGTAATCCTCCCCAGTGTTTGTTCTTAACGCCAAAAGATGGTGTGAGCTATTCGCCAGTGTATTTTCATAACAAGGTAACGAAGCCAGTTTATGTACCCTTCTGCAATGCCTAGATGGGCAGACGTTTCGTCGTGCCTAGATTATTATTGACTACAGAGAAAGATGATATGCTACCTAGCAGTCCTATGTTATTTGATGTGACCAGCATTATTAATTGCAGAATATTCAGAACCCAATAAGGACATTTATGTATGAACAGCATCTTTAATTATGCTTCATATTTTCACATTTGGTGAGCGAGGCTCACTGAAAAGCAAAGCCATTTTGGATCTCATTGCCAGTTTAATAAAATCATCTATCGAGAACAGGGACAACCTTATTATCTGATGATGATAGAGATCAGTTATCTACAAGGAAAATAAAATCCCACTACTGGTGGTTTAAGATCGTTACCATGAACCTTTGCTGGATTTAAGGCTTGTAAGACTTAGGCAGAAGAGGGTCTGATAAGGAGCCATTATTAAGTAATATTTATTGGCTGACGCGATTAGTCAGCTAAGGAATGAGACTATAGACAGATCAGAATACTATGTGCTTGCCTACGATCATTCCATTATATCCAGATGCTATGTATTTCTTCACGTATACAACAATGTGTGTGTCAACTTGTTCCAGTGACTGTCAACCGTAATGTCAGAGTATGTGTCACAATAAATATATGAAAACGTCAATAGCAGTTCAGGACATCATTGACTTGCATACGAGTGTATGAGTGTATTCTAACCAACATGTCAACTTCAGAACATTCCACACATTCGCGCAATTGACATTTACACTTTCACTCATTGTCAACATCACCTGTCCAGGGCCTCACTACTTTATGGACCAGGTGACCTGTATGTACAACCCTGTGTCGGTTAGCGAGTTGACAATCATAACACCTTACACCAACAAATAGCATTTCAACAATGTGATGACCATTAACCTTCACCTACGATAAGAACATCAATATATACTCTTATCAAGCATATAAAAGTAGAGGAACTTTTTTCTGTTTCAGGGTTATATTCCATGTTACCAGCTGGTGTCAGGAAAACCTATTGTAGACAGAATTGGAGGAAGAGAAAGCCTCAACAATCTGTATTCTGCATTTTATGGCCAAAGAAAGACCTTATGCTGAAATTTACATTATCTACTGAAACCTACGTCAACTAGAAACATCAGGTGAAGTCCTTTTACGTGGGCTCTGAGAACTTATTCATTAAAAATTTCTACATGTGTACTATCCTATTCGTGGGCATGCTGACAAAAATAGTCCTTCCCACTATTGACTTTCACTTTTAGACAGTACTACATCAGTCTGTGTAATACACCTACAGTGACATTTGTTTATTATCAAGATATGGACAAAGATTCCTACTTATTTATTTATTATATGTAAATACAGTTCTCTTCATTTTTAACCATTCCTGCCCCAAAAAGATTTGAGGGGACAGGAAATTAAAATTGTAAAATAATTATCTAAACTTAACCCCAGTCTTTATTAATTCAATTTCATTGAGTTACAGTTGTGTTTGTTTTATCACTATACTTGCATTACCCTAGACACGTAGCCATATAAAACACATAACCATTGCATAAAATATTTCCCGGAGTGAGATCTTAGAGAGGTAGCGGATAGGTACCCTGAGAATACATCATCATCATCAATTAGACTCATGGGCTTACATAGCTTGAGCTCACTCCGAGTACACGTAGCTTGGTAACATCTATAACCTCTCCGGCACACACGCCACATATATTGGGGGCTCGTCCGGGATTTTTATCATTAGTATTGTTAATCAGACCCAGGGAATCCCCATTGTTAAAATAACAAAAAGAAATTATTTGTGGAAATTTGAATGAGTTGTTGTTGTTTTTTTTTTTTTTTTTCTCTTATTATTTTATGTCTAACCTGACATTGATTTTACGTGAGTATCCCTTTATTTCTTGTACAGAGACAGGTGTCCCTCGCCATTCAGGCAAATACTCGCCGATTCCGGAGGTACCCATTGCAGCTGAGTCGGCTCAGGAGCCGCCAGTCCCTGGTCGACGACACTCCTTCAAATGTCCTCGCCAGGTCTCGAGTTAATCCAGTCCAAATCCCGGTCGACGAAAAATCCTCAAATGCCGTCGCCCGGGTTTGATCCTGTATCACCCGGTCGCCAGAGCGGTGTTGTAACCACTACGCTAGCGCGGCTCCCTGAATGAGTTGTCATTGCCTATGATAATTTAGTCATACTTGTTAATTAATATATTAAGATTTATAAAGTATATGACAGAACAGATGGCAGACTTGGTCAAGTTTAGATCTGCTGGAGATTAGCTGAAGAGAAGAACGAACGAACTTTATTTTCGAAGGGTAAAGAATTGGGCGCGCAGGCCCGTCTAACATTCTGCCCTTCCACTCTCATTAATCTTGCATACTATATCCTTTCATTCACACATGATGCTTTAAGCATTAATTTAAAGGCATGCAACATTATAAAGTTACCATAACAGCATTCATTTACCTTGTGTAATCATAATTTTAAAAAAAATGAGTAGGTTTTTGATAAAGTTGATATTTAGTTGGATATAATATATGTTGATAAAGTACACCAGAACACTCCTAGGCGGGAAGACAGGCGTCTATCATCATCAGTTGACAAGATCCCTATGGTGTTGCCTGCCCCACTGTAGTGTATGGAATGTCAACTTGACCTACGCAGTGTTGTGTAGACATGGATGGAGTGTATAATGTGCGAATGATGATAAGGGTTCGTGTTGTTGACAAATGTTCTCTTCTCACACTCATGTATGACCGGAAGTCATCGACACCAACGACTGTGTACCTTTTCTAAAGTTTAATTGGACGTACACACTCGACAGCACAGATAGTGACAAATCACAGGTTGCCATAATACATCATAGTACAGTGGACAAATGGTCTTGCAATGTTACATGGGCACTCATGTAGAATAATGGTATAATGGACTGTCAATAGCCAAGCACTCAGTATCGCCCATACATATATCATCTGACGTCACTGACTGAGCACGTCAGCTTGTAAACAATATTTCAGATGACTTCTAAACCTAATCTCGTTTAGCAACGATTCTTCAACATAATGTTCAGCACATATTTTTCCATATAATAATATTGAACCGCTAACAATGGGTTCTCATGTGTAGCAGTGATCTCTGGACTGATCAAGCGATAATACGGGCATCCCTTTTCTCTTCTTGAAAGTCCTACATGTTTTGGTTCCAAGATGGCTCCACTCGTGAACTGTCACTCACGTTTGAATACAGATAATGAATCTGTTCTAAAGTTAGTCATTCATACAACATTTCGTTGCTCTGTAGATTTGGTCATGAACAATAGACTGCATTCTACAGAATATAGTGCTGCTAGGAATCGAAGTCGTTTTTCATCGAGTCAAATATATTCTCTTAAACATTCAAATCGTAATTATCGACAATGGTGGCTTCGATCGAGAGTTCATAAGAGTATCTTTGATTACCTTGGTAGAGGGAATATGAAACTGCCATTCCTTGGCAAGATGAATAAACACTGGGGTAAAGCATACACGATAGGTCTAGACGACTATCACTTTCCCCAAAACCACTGAGATCACTTTTTCAAGGCATCAAGCCGACATAGCAAAACACACACACAGTCCCTATCAGGACGAAGCCAAATCACACCACTCAAGCCACACATCCGCCGAATAGCCTTTGACCTCTCTAGAGACAACAGAACATATAGTTCGACTTAGATATGTAAAGATATACAGATATAAGACAGACTTGTCCTACTCAGACAAACAATACACATAAATTCAGGCCATAGATATTCTGAAGCAAGAACAATCTATTATTACCCAAACAACGAATAAATCGCAGTAAAATGTATTTATCCGCGGAGTTCAAGGGAAGTAACTCAATAATGACTTTCCCTTAAGCACTAAAAAATTACCTATGTATAATATTGTAAGATATCAAAGACTGCACGTAACAGTCTTACCACACCTCCCGGGAAAAAAAAAAAATGGAACATTTTTTTTTTTTTTGAAATACATCTAGGAGCAACGTACAATAGGCTCACAACGCATGAATAATGCGCAGATGAAAATATCAGGAATACCTATAACGCCTAATATGAGGCTAAGTCGACTTATGGAGCGACTGGTGAGAATGTGTCTCATAAACTGAGAGAAATTATTTCTCTACAAGTATATTTTTCCAGGAAGGTGTCATCAAAGTATAATACAATTCTGGCAATTACACAATGCCTAAAAATTTCATATCATCACTACGTATTAGATATCTTAAATTTATGATTTATGAAGTAAAAATCATCAAAGCACAGCGGTGAATAAACATACATGAACCGCTATGTAGTGATACAATCATTATATTATTAAATTACAAATGTGTATCTATCATGATATAGAAAAGGAACTACTATAGAACTAGACATATCAAGAAGTCTAAGCCCTAATAGTTATGTGGAATCATGTGGGCATCTTGACAGAATGTCTGCCATCACATTATCTGATCCCCGAATAGCTCGCACAGAGAAATGAAAAGGTTGAAGAGCAATTGCATATCGAGTAGACCTCGAGCTCTTCAAATTCTTACTCTGTATAGCAGTAAGAGCTTTTTGGTCTGTTTCTACTATGAAATGTGCGCCTAGAAGGAATCTCTGTAGTTTGAGGATCGACCAAACCATAGCTAATAGCTCACGGTCTAAAACCGAATAATTCCTTTCTGCCGCATTAAGTTTTCTGGAAATATACATTACAGGATGCAGAGTTCCAGAGTACTCTTGCATTAGTGCCGCTCCAATCCCAGTGGATGAAGCGTCACTACGAAGAACGAATGTCTTATCTTTAGTGGGTAGCACTAAAATAGGTGGTGTTGAAAACAGTGTTTTAATCTTATCCAGAGAGCATTGGCATTCCTGAGACCAGTGGACCACATTAGGCGAACCTTTCTTTAGAAGTGTTGAGAGAGGTGCCATGATAGAGGATAGATTCTGAATGAATCTGCCATAAAATTGAATAAGACCTAACAGACTTCTCACCTGTTTTTTAGTCTTAGGGATTGAGATGTTAAGTATCTTACTAGTATTATGGTCCTCTGTCTTTAGGAAACCATGACCAACTCGGTGGCCTAGGAAAGAAATTTCGCTAAAACCAATATAGGCTTTAGAGGGTTTCGCTGTCAGGTTGTGCTCACGCAAAGTAGACAGCAATTCATCTAACCCTGAATAGTGATCTTCCCAAGTATCGCTGAAAAGACAGATGTCGTCTAGATATGCAATGACATCTGACCGATAAGATAGGATTCGGCGCATCATGCGTACGAACGTAGCTGGTGCGTTCATAAGACCGAAAGGCATAAAATTCCATTGGAACAAACCTCTAGGTGTTGAAAAAGCCGTGAGAGGTTTGGCGCGTTCAGATAAAGGAACTTGCCAATATCCCTTAGACAAATCAAGTTTAGTGAAAAAATGAGATTTGGAGAGTCGAGTAAGTAGCTCTTCCAGTAAAGGCATAGGTTCGGCATCGAACTTCGTTACTTGATTCAATTTTCGATAGTCAACGCAAAGACGTATGTTATTGTCTTTTTTACGCACAATAACCATCGGCGAAGAATACGCAGAGGTGGATGGTTCGATTATTTTCAAATCTATCATCACATCCAACTCTTTCTCGACCTGTGCTTGGAAATGTATAGGTATAGGATAAGGTCTAACCCTAATAGGAGTATGGTCAGTTAGCACAATGTCATGTTGAATGACATTAGTTTGTCCAGGGATGTCAGTGAGTACATCCTGAAATGTTTGCAACATAGTTGAAACTTGTCGCTGTTCTCCTAGAGACAAATCAGGAGAGACAGTAACGTTCTTCCATGATTCACTGGAATGAAGTGGGATCATTGGAAGAGGAAGATTTACATCTGAAAAACTTGTTTCCTCATCCTGTATCACGGACAGTGATGAGTAATGACCATGTGGTACTGGAGAATTGTCCGTTGCTTGGAAAATGGGTTGCAAATAATCCGGACGTTCATGGAATTCAGTAAGCATATTGATGTGGAAGGTTTTATGCTTCCCATCAATATCGACAATATAGTCGACATCGGAAATTTTCGATATTATATCGTACGGACCTTTCCAAGAAATAAGTAATCTGTTTTCCCTACAAGGTAGTAATACAAATGCTTTGTCACCAGGACAAAGTTGTCGTAAGCATCTCTTCTTATTGGCAAATTGCCTTGCCTTCTGTTTCGCAAATTCAGAAGAAGAAGTTGCTAATTTGCATGCTTCGATAATCTTTTGTCTCAACGCGATGACATATTCGTAGGATGACTTTGTGTCATCGTCAATATTGTCAGATGTTATGAGATCGTGAAGCAACGACATAGGGCCACGCGGACGCGCGCCAAAGACGAGTTCAAAGGGAGAAAATCCCGTATGTTCATTGGGTACCTCTCTGTAAGCGAAGAGGGCCGCAGGTAAAACTCTGTCCCAGTCTTGAGGATGATCCTCAGTTATCTTCCCCAGTAAGTTTTTAAGTGTTCTATTAAGGCGTTCGACCATACCATTAGACATTGGATGGTAGATACTACTTAAAGATCTATCTATCTGCAGGGTAGACATTACTTGAGACATGGTATCTGATATTAGTTGGGTGCCATGGTCTGACAATATCTCTCCGGGGAACCCCAGACGAGAAAATATAAGCCAAAGAGCATCTGCAATATCAGCAGTAGTAATGCTCTTCAGAGGAATAGCCTCTGGCCAACGTGTGCACATATCAACACACGTCAAGATAAACTGATGTCCTCTGGCAGACTTGATCTTAAATGGACCAATAATGTCTATGGCCATTTTTTGAAACGGCCGAATAGGAATGTCCGCCGCCTGAATGGGTGCAGCATGCCGTGGACCTTTGGATTTAACTTCCTGACATACTTTACAAGATTGACAATAAATCCGTATGTCCTTGTTTACCAATGGCCAAAAGAAAGCCGCAAGGACTCTTGACTTAGTACGGGAAAAACCCATGTGTCCAGCACACTGAGAGTCGTGAGCGTGCTGCAAAATTTTAACTCTCAAATTCTTGGGAACCAGGATTTGAGAATGACTTGACGTAATGGAGTCTTGAACCATACGTACAAGTACGCCATTCTTCTTTGTAATCCACGATTTACGACTTGTGTCCTTATTCGGATCACCTTTAGTTGCAAGAATGAAGAATTTCTTCAGAGTGGGATCATCTTCTTGCTGTTTTATAAACGAGTCACGAGAAATTACCAAGGGATTATCTTGGTTATGCACTTCATTATCTTCAGTAGATGAAGTTTGAGGCACATTAAGAGCCTGAGCTCTAGTGACTACAGCGTTAGCAATCTGCATGTTTTGCCTTTCCCAAGTGGAAATTTGTTGCGGAGTACATTCCTTGACTCCATGAATGCGACCGATGATGAGGTCAGCGATCGGATTCGGAAGAAGACATGCGTGTACATCTCCTGTAAAGAAAGGAGTAGCAATCCTAATGATAGCGGTAGAGTATTTCTCTACTGTGCCGCCAAATGTTACACATTTGACTACTTGTCCAGTGGCACGGGAAGGATCTACGAGTGACTGCCTAACACCAATTGTGGTGCATCCAGAATCAAATAGCACAGAGACTGGATTGTTATTCACTAAACCCTTATGTAAGACAAGAGACCCTCTTCCATCATGCGCGACTGATGCTGGAAGAGCAGGAAGAGGATGGCCACAGCTTAAAGTAGTCACTGTGGTTGGCTCAAATAACGTTTTGCATTGGGGGCACTGAGATGCTCTCCCAAAATCAAAAGCGGCACATGCCATATTACTAGCATCATTATTATCTTTACTCTGTTTATAGGCTTCATGGGACTCTTGTTGTGCAGAGTTTGCCTGAAAATGTGGTTTATGTCTTTTGTATTGAGATCTACCTCGGTTATTATCACCTCTGTAGTTATTGTTACCTCTATTGTAACCCCTATTTGGGTTTGAGTCATAGTACCCTTGGTTACCATTATCATATTCATTATAATGAGTATCTCTGTAATTATGATCTTGTTGACTCCAAGACGGATAACCCTGATAGTTTCTATAATTACTTCCTCTACGGAAATTCCTATAATTATGACCACCCCTGTGTCGAGAGCTATCAGGTCGTCTCCAGTTCTTTGAAGAAGAACCCTGAAATGATTGGTTACCTTGGTTTTGATAACTATTATGGTTACCTTTTTTTTCAAATCTGTTTTGAGGTCCCTGAAATCTGTGTGAATAATTGGGATTGTATGGTGTTGCTGAAGCAACTGGCATACTCTCCTTAATCTTAGTGTTGCCAAAAGTCACGTCGGGGTGTGCAGTGACATATTGGGAACAATATTCTTCCATTTCTTTTAGAGATTTAGGTTTACGCTCATGTATAAATTCAAGGAAAGGTTTGTTCACACATGACATAATCTTATCTCTGAGCAACAAATCCATAAGTCCTTCATACGTTTTTTCCGTTTTGGAAAGCTCAATCCAACGATCAACTGTGAGACGTGCCTTTGCAGTGAATTCTGAGAATTCTACCCCCGTCTCAGGTACCATCGTCTTAAATAAAAGGCGATAGCCTTCCTCACTTAGCTGATATTTTTTTATCAAAGCCGCCCTAATGACATCATAATTATCCTTATCTGCTTCTCCTACAAGGCATAATCTAGTCAAAGATTCACCTTTCAAGTTTTCTGATAATTGATTAGCGTATTGTGATTTATCCACATTATGTGTACGACAAGAACGTTCAAATCTATCCAGCCAGAATGTAATATCGTCACTGGACTGATTGAACGGTGGAACCTTAACCTTGTAAGTAGAAGGTTTACCATTACCACTAGATGCCTGATTAACATTACTCATACTTGTCAATCTCAATTTCTCCAACTCAAATTCATGTTCTCTTATTGCTTTTTTCTCTTCAGCATCTAATCTTTTTTGTTCAGCCTCCCTGTCTAATCTTTTTTGTTCAGCCGCAGCTTCTCTTTCCAATTTTTTTTGTTCAGCTTCACTGTCTAATCTTTTTTGTTCAGCCGCAGCTTCTCTTTCCAATTTTTTTTGTTCAGCTTCCCTGTCTAATCTTTTTTGTTCAGCTTCACTGTCTAATCTTTTTTGTTCAGCTTCACTGTCTAATCTTTTTTGTTCAGCCGCAGCTTCTCTTTCCAATTTTTTTTGTTCAGCTTCAAATCTCCTTTCCTCTACCTGCATCTGCAATTTCTTTTGTTCAGCAGCAGCCTCAGCTTCTTTTTCTAATCTTTTCTCTTCCGCCATAGCTTTTCTTTCTTCTGCAGCTAATCTTTTCTCTTCTGCAGCTAATGCTTTGTCATATTGAGCAACTGCCCATTGTTCTAATTGTTGACCAGTCTTATCAAGAGCTTTCCCTTGAGTAATGAAATAATCTAGAGTAGACATGATGCCTAACAATAATACTAATCACCTGAATCAATAATAATACCCCAAGTTCTCAATGACCTGATTAATCAGTATACTATCCCAATATCTGTGGGTCACAAGCCTTTAATAAGGTCTTGTATAATAGTAATAATAATCAGGTACTGGTCTATACCATAATCCAAGTGCAGTGCACAGGCAATTGTGTCTTATGAAATATACCCATATAAAACATATGTCAACCAACAGAATACATAAAGTACAAATAGGACTGACAATACAAGAACGTTTGCAGAAATCAAAATAAATCAAATAGGGAAATCAATGAAGATAATCACTGAATCTGCAAAGAATAACAACACAAATGACGTCACAATATATGAATATAAATTATGAATAGAACTGAAAGATAGAAAAGGTTAGACCAACAAATTACAAACAAATCAAAACAAAACTAAAGAACAAAGAAATATTACAAAAATAACAATAATTACAGACTTCACAGCTAACACAAAAGCAACAGTTGTCGCAGCAAATTTTCAATCAAGAAAATTGCACCTATAGAAAACGCCCACAACGGACCCTCTATGACGTGGGATACTCTGTTGTGAGGACGCCGCCCAACCTTAAACACAACCCGCTGACATAGAAACTAACATACTATACAAACAAATAACATGTAAACATAAATATATATAAATTATGTGTATGATAGTATGTGTTGCAAAATAGGCTCAGTCTTACAGTAATGGCAAAGTTATTTTTCATGAAAACAAACAAACTGCCACTTTATTCAATTAAACATTCTGGCCTTAAATATTAAAGTTCATATATGGCAAACAAGAAGATCCATCGATGAAACCAGGACTTCTTAGTTCACAAATACTGTCTTTCTGTTAACACTGACAAGAATTGATCCAACTGTTCTGTGAAACTCTATAATGTCTAATGTAAAAAATGTCAACAACGCTGACCTACATACTGCATTCACTTGACAGGTCACGTGACGAAGCGTTGACAAAGAGCAAACCAATACTGCAAGTGTGTCGTATCAGCCACAGGAAACGGTCTGGTATCGGTAATCTGTTGACTTCTGAATTTCTGCGAGGTCAAACCCAGAAAGCTGGTCCACCAGTTGATAAAGTTGATATTTAGTTGGATATAATATATGTTGATAAAGTACACCAGAACACTCCTAGGCGGGAAGACAGGCGTCTATCATCATCAGTTGACAAGATCCCTATGGTGTTGCCTGCCCCACTGTAGTGTATGGAATGTCAACTTGACCTACGCAGTGTTGTGTAGACATGGATGGAGTGTATAATGTGCGAATGATGATAAGGGTTCGTGTTGTTGACAAATGTTCTCTTCTCACACTCATGTATGACCGGAAGTCATCGACACCAACGACTGTGTACCTTTTCTAAAGTTTAATTGGACGTACACACTCGACAGCACAGATAGTGACAAATCACAGGTTGCCATAATACATCATAGTACAGTGGACAAATGGTCTTGCAATGTTACATGGGCACTCATGTAGAATAATGGTATAATGGACTGTCAATAGCCAAGCACTCAGTATCGCCCATACATATATCATCTGACGTCACTGACTGAGCACGTCAGCTTGTAAACAATATTTCAGATGACTTCTAAACCTAATCTCGTTTAGCAACGATTCTTCAACATAATGTTCAGCACATATTTTTCCATATAATAATATTGAACCGCTAACAATGGGTTCTCATGTGTAGCAGTGATCTCTGGACTGATCAAGCGATAATACGGGCATCCCTTTTCTCTTCTTGAAAGTCCTACATGTTTTGGTTCCAAGATGGCTCCACTCGTGAACTGTCACTCACGTTTGAATACAGATAATGAATCTGTTCTAAAGTTAGTCATTCATACAACATTTCGTTGCTCTGTAGATTTGGTCATGAACAATAGACTGCATTCTACAGAATATAGTGCTGCTAGGAATCGAAGTCGTTTTTCATCGAGTCAAATATATTCTCTTAAACATTCAAATCGTAATTATCGACAATGGTGGCTTCGATCGAGAGTTCATAAGAGTATCTTTGATTACCTTGGTAGAGGGAATATGAAACTGCCATTCCTTGGCAAGATGAATAAACACTGGGGTAAAGCATACACGATAGGTCTAGACGACTATCACTTTCCCCAAAACCACTGAGATCACTTTTTCAAGGCATCAAGCCGACATAGCAAAACACACACAGTCCCTATCAGGACGAAGCCAAATCACACCACTCAAGCCACACATCCGCCGAATAGCCTTTGACCTCTCTAGAGACAACAGAACATATAGTTCGACTTAGATATGTAAAGATATACAGATATAAGACAGACTTGTCCTACTCAGACAAACAATACACATAAATTCAGGCCATAGATATTCTGAAGCAAGAACAATCTATTATTACCCAAACAACGAATAAATCGCAGTAAAATGTATTTATCCGCGGAGTTCAAGGGAAGTAACTCAATAATGACTTTCCCTTAAGCACTAAAAAATTACCTATGTATAATATTGTAAGATATCAAAGACTGCACGTAACAACAGATAAACTATTTTTTCGACTTCAGGACAGGGCAAAACAAAAAATGAATAAAATCACATTTCACAAGCTACGATGTGTCTGCTTCGACCACATGTGCACATGTGGGTATTCTCAATACGAATTATATAATAATATTTTAAAGTGAATATAATAATAATATTACATGGATATAAAACAAATTATTCACAAAAAACGAGCGGAGGAGGAAAAGAAATGTTGACCTATGTATGAGATGTTGACAGGCAAATGCTGTTTCTATGGGGGTAGATAATGAGTGTTGAGGAAGTGTTTGAGGAAGTGTTTGAAAAGTGCTTTGTTAAAAGAACATTGTGTAGGTAGGCTTTTTAGGTGGTGTGGAAGGCTGTTCCATAAGTAGGCTCCAGAGTAGGCTAGACTCTTTTTGAACAGGTCGATCCTAGGTTTGGGCAGACGTAACTGATGTAATTGTTGTCCCCCTCTTCTATTGGTTTGAAACAATGATCATAGGTACGACCGGGCATTGTTAGATAGAAATGTGTGAGTCAGCTTGGCTTTGTTGTAGAGAAGACGTTTTTTTAGCGACAGTATTTTGGGTTCTTTTCCTGTCCTTGTGTGGGGTGTCGTACGATTATCGGTGATCAGACGTACTGCTCTCTTTTGCAGGGAGTGCAGTCTCTTCGAGGTGGAAGCAGGGCAACAATCCCATAGTGTAGAGCAGTAATCTAGATGTGTCTGTATATGTGAGGTGTAGAACAATAGTCTAGTGTCTGCGTCTAAGAAGTGTTTTATTTTGGCTAGCTGGTACGTCTTTTGAGCTAAGTGTTTGGTTAAATTCCGTACATGGGAGTTCCACGTTAAGTGCTGGTCAATCGTGATCCCTAGAACTTTGTGTTCTGTTACATGTTCAATTTGTATTGATTCCGCGTGTAGCTGTAGCGATCTTTTGGTGCAGCTTAGGAGTTTCTGTCTGGTGGTAATCAACATAGATTTCGTTTTTGCTGTGTTTACTGGCATACGATTCATATTACTCCATTTTGTTAGATTGTCTACATCGCTTTGAAGAGTCATTTCAAGTGCCACGCAGTCATTGTCACTAGTGTAGATAGTACAATCATCTGCAAAGAGGTCACAAGTTGAATATTTTAGATGTAGTGGCAGGTCGTTGATGAACATTGCGAAGAGTAGGGGCCCAAGAATAGAACCCTGCGGTACTCCTGTATCTATCTTCGAGAAATCTGATGTCGAGTTGTTGTGAAGCACTAACTGTTGTCGATCTCCCAGGAATGATTTGATGATGTTTAGTGGATTAGGGCCTATTCTGAGGGTTTCCAAATTTTGAACCAAGATAGTGTGGTCAATCATGTCAAATGCTTTTTTGAAGTCAACAAAAACAACACCACCTAATTTTCCCATCATTTACGTTCGACAGCCAGTTATCTGCCATTTTGGTGAGAGCTGTGTGACAGGAATGTTTGGGTCTGAAACCTGACTGGCTCTCAATGAGCAGTTTGTTTGTTGTTAAGTGTTGAAATGTGGTGTTGTAAATGTGTTTCTCTAGTGGTTTTGAAAGAGATGATAGAAGGGATATTGGTCTTTAGCTGTTGGGATCGCTATGTGAGCCAGATTTATAGTGTACACATAGGTTAAGGAGTCGCAAATGATGGGCGCAGCGTAACGTAGAATCTTATTGCTGATACCATCAAGCCCAGATGAATTGTTGTTTTTTAATGCCAAGATATATTTGAGAACTTCATGTACTGTTAGAAAAGGAATATGTCTTAGATCTGTTATGCTAGGAAGGCTAAGAGATTAGAGGCTGATAGAAAGGCTGAGATTAAAAGATTACAACTAGAGGAAAAGAAGTTAAGAGACTGAGAAAGAAGACAAACGATTGCAAAGGAAGCACGAACTAAGGCTAAAAGAATTGGAATTTCAAATCCATGCTCCAGAAAATGGCAACAGCCCATCTACATCTGATGCTAGTGCCAGTCAGGGAGCCTCTAATTTAGCCATGAACTTCCATTTAGATCCTTTTGTGGAGAATGACGACGAGATTGAGTCCTATCTCAGTAGATACGAATGATTAGCTACTAATTATGGTTTAGAGAGGGAAAAATGGAGTTTGAAATTATTCCAAGGGCTTAGGGAAACATCTTATGAAGTATTCTCAAAATTGAGCAGAGAGGATCAGGAAGACTATGACATTTTGAAACAGGCTCTTTTAATTAGGTATGAGAAGATTGGGGAATTTTACAGGAAGAGATTTAGAAATGCGAAACTACTGTCTGGGGAGACCTACCACCAATTCTCTGCCCGGTTGGAAACCTACTTGGAGAAATGGACTGCTCTGGGGAAAACCCAAGATCTTAAGGAAATGATCATGAATGAGCAATTGAGAGAGTCCATGGCTCCAGACCTGAGAAAATTTCTCATGGAACAAGGTGCAGAGAGGTTGGGTAAGGTGCTCAATGTTGCTGAGAGGTATCAGGCAGCCCAGTCAGAAGTAGCTGGAGCAAAAAGAAAACTAGAAAATAATAAAGTCCCCCAACACCAGAATAAATTTGACAGTAGAGATCAAGGTAACAGAGGTAAACCAAACTATGATAGGCCAAGATTTGACCCTAGAGATAGAAACCCGCAATTCATTGAAAGGAAGCCCTACAGACCAGAAGGTAAATACTGTAAAATTTGTCGGTTAAATAACCATAATACAAAAGACTGTAGGAAGAAAAATAACCATCCGTTCCACGCTGCATGCCTTAAAACAGGAAACGAGGGACAAAAGGAAAAACTTACTGGACAGCATGAACCTTATCATCCCCCTGTATGTGAAGAGGTAGTATGTAATGGGGCCACTATTAAGTGCCTTTATGATACTGCATTGGATTTTGACTCAGTCGTGAGTTCTCACCTGGTGCACCCTGGCCAATATACCACCGAAACCGAGGAAATACAGGCGGCAACCAAGAAAGTAGCAACCATGACACTTCCCATTGCATGAATCAATGTGAAAACTCGCTATGTGGAAGGAGTGATTAGAGCAGCAGTGATAAACGAACCAATCTACCCCCTGATATTGGGGTGTAGATATGTGTTTTTGGGAAATCCCAAAAGACCAATGATCATGGCAACAGTACAGACCAGGTCACAATCAAGGAAGGAGGAAGATAACCCAATAAATACTCATCCAGAGGAGATGAGGAAGGCACAGGCCAAGGATAGGTCACTAAAGCCGTGTTTTAGGAAACTCCCAAAATGCCATACCCCTCCAAACAAAGGAGATTTTTATATGAAGAATAAACTAATGTATAGGAAGGCTGGAACTGGATCCACTGGTCATGGAAAGCTAGTTCTTCCAACTTCATATAGGGAGAAAGGGATAAAAAGATCACATGTTGCATCAGATGTTGACCACGAGAAAATAGGTACTACAGGTCAAAGAGTATCTATGAAATTCTATTGGCCAGGCGTAGCTGCAGATGTTGCAGAATTTGTGGAGGCCTGTGACCAATGCAACAAGGGAACGCCCACACGTTGGGAAAATCATCAGGACCTACAAAAGCACTATGGTGAAAACAGGCCTGAAAATAAAAGGAAAAATAAATATAATAAGGTAGACATCGTGGATAGGAAAACCCCTTTTCAAACCCAGTCTTCTAATAAATCAGGTAGAATGGCCACTATGAGTAGGATACAAAAAGTAACCTCAGCCCAGTCCCACCCGACAATCCCTTGGTCGGAATTCCGGGAACTGGACGAAAATAACAGAGAGGGAAGTCCTCTCAATTTGAAACTGAAACTGCGGGGGAAACCCCAAAAGAAAAAAATTGGTAGCGAACGGATGGTGTGGGAAAAGTCACCACCACATTACTTCCAATTACATGAATAATAGGCCGGCCAAATAACAAGGCCAATCAAAGGTCCATTGGAAGCCTTATTGAGGACGTGGACAGATGAGAAAGCAGAAGAGACTGTAACCTCATCATATCAGTAAGTGAACGAGCTGACCACTCGCTTAAAAACTGGCTGGAAACTCGCAAATGATAACCTAAGACAAGCCAGGAAGAAACATGCTGCATATTACAATAAGAAAGCGAAGGATAGGGAGCTTGCTGTGGGGGAGAAGATGCTTCTTCTCTTACCCGGCAGCAGCAACAAACTTCAAATTGGATGGCAAGGTCCATACACAGTTTTAGAAAAGGTATCTAGAACTAATTACAAGATAGATAAGAAAGGAAAGGAAAAAGTCTATCACTTGAACCTTCTTAAGAAATATCTTGAGAGAGAAAACCTGGAAGGGGCACATTTAATGACCTTGGCCATAGCCACTGAGATGAAGAATGAACCTCTCACCTCTTATGAATATCCCTAAAACCCTGTGAAACCCCTGCACAGGTAAAGATCAGTAACCATTTGACAAAAGGGCAGAGGGAGAAGATTCAACAGGTTCTGGAAAATCATACAGATGTGTTAACGGACAGACCGGGGCACACCAGCTTGTTGGAATATGACATGAAATTACTAGACCCAACACCCATCTGTATGAGAGCCTATACTATCCCATTCGCAAAAGAAAAAGCTTTAAAAGAGGAGATAGATGATCTGTTACAAGAAGGGATTATTTCTCACAGTGAATCTCTTATAGTTCCAGTGTGGTATTGTTGAGGAAACCCTCTGGGGAACATAGACTGTGCATAGATTACAGGAAACTGAATGCTGTCACAGAAAGTCAGGTGGATCCATTACCTGATACTAACCAACTATTTGCCAGGTTGAACAAGGCAAAATATTTCTCAAAAGTAGATCTCAGTAAGGGATATTACCAGATTCCAGTGAAACCTGAGATTCGACCTTATCTGGTGTTTAGCACCTCGGAAGGGCACTATGAATTCAATATGTTGCCATTTGGTTTGAAGAATGCCCTGAGTGTGTTTTCCAGAATGATGAGAAAACTATTGGATCCCCTGAGAAACCCATGCATTACAAACTTCATGGATGATATACTCATCGCTACGGAAACATTTGAAGAACACGTTAACTCTTTGAATATGCTATTTGATAGACTCAGAGAGGCAAATTTAACTGCTAGACCAACAAAATGTTGTATTGGATGCAAGGAATTGGAATTCTTGGGACATACTGTACATCAGGGTAGCATGACCCCTGACCCCAAGAACCTGGAGAAATTGCAGAGAGCACCTAGACCACAGACTAAGAAGGACGTGAGATCCTTTGTTTCACTTTGTGGGTTTTACCAAAAGTACATTAACAATTTTAACTCTGTGTGTGCTCCTCTGACGGATTTAACTCGTAAAGGAAAACCAGATAAAATAGAATGGTCAGCAGAGTGCGAGTTGGCATATAATGAGTTAAAGGAAAAACTCACCAGTAAGCCTATATTGAAATTACCTGATTTGAGTCAGGAATTCGTGGTGAGAACGGACGCTAGTAATGTGGGATTGGGAGCCATATTGTTGCAAAGGTCCTCTTCACCAGACGGGGAATTGAACCCAGTTGCTTATGCCAGCCGCAAGTTAAACAGAGCGGAACAAAACTGCTCAACTATTGAAAAAGAATGTTTGGATTTAGTCTGGACAATCAAGAAATTCCAGGTCTATCTGTATGGTAGACCATTCGTGGTGCAAAGCGATCATCAGCCACTGGTATTTCTGGCCCAGGCAAAACATGGTAATGCCCGTTTGTTAAGGTGGTCTTTGCTCATCCAACCTTACTCGTTTACCATTGAGTATATTCCGGATTTGCAGAACGTGGGTGCAGATTTCTTGAGTAAGCACCCATCTGCAGAAACAGAAGATACTCATAAAGCCTAGTTGAGTTAATTTGACCGGGATTTGGACACGGATGAGAAAGCTGCACTGACGATGCAGGCTTTTTAACAGGGGAGATTTGTAGTAAAATGCTCCGTGTTCCTCCCCGCCCAAATTTCCCCGATTTCAAAAACCTAGTACTGCAAGTAAACATTTACCACCCACCCTGACACCCGTATACCACCCCTCTTGATATTTATGAACGAAAGTCAGAAAAGAAGAAATTTACAATTATAAGCCACTACTACTATAGTTGAAAATTGCCAAGAGCAAGGTCAAACGTCTGCTAAGAATCGGACAATACTTGACTTTTCTAACACAATAGTTTGAAAAAAGAGTACCCTTCCCCTAATCGTATACACACCCGCCCTATTATTTAGTGGAGGTTGTAACTATAAATAACTACAGTTTTGCAGCGGTCTCTATGTAACTCAGTAACAAGATTTGAATTTCTTTAGACGACAAGCGCAAAATAAGTTACCCGTCCCCTTTTAAACCCCGCACACAGTCTACCCTTACCAATATTTAGAAAGAACGTTAGCCGGTTTCGCAACGAGCCACTTGATACCTCGCCTTGGAAAAATGGAGAGAGGAAAAGGAGGGGAGTAAATGAAAAGAATCAAGGCTATCTTATGCTTTTGAAACTGAAACTGAAACCTAATTTGTGCAGAGAGGAGGGAGAGAGAGAAAATTAGATAACCTATATAGAGGGTAAATAAAATGGAGGTATTGAATTATAGCGATAATATTGTTTATTAAAATACCATACTATTCCCTTATAATAAATTAGCTTGCCGTATAGAAAAGTATTTTGTTCAAAATAAATATAAAGAAAAAATACATAGATGAAAACGATGAAGAAGAGTTAGATGAAAACTAGATAGGGTGATAGAAGCCAAAGGGCAGTTTAAGAATCACTTTTAAAAATTGAAATCGACCCAAAAATAACCGAGATATTGTAGAAACTAAAAATTGAGACGGACTGACAAACACACTGAGGAATGCTCAATTTTGAAAGTCTTCGAAAGTTACATTTTAGGGGACGCGTTTCTGAACAGTCAAATTTGCTTGACTCGTTTGATTGGTTAACGATAGTTTAGGAGAGGGGGGGATAAAACTAACGCGTTACCAGAATACGCTGCCACTTGAGAAAAATATTTAAACATAGTAGTTTAAGATCAGACGCATAGCAGTTGTGACCTTAATGCCTTTGCAGTCTGGGCGACAGCGATCTACACCTGTGCCATTGATCGCCAATTAATCTTACTTTTGTGTGAAATATTTCATTGATTGCGGTAAGATAAATAATTTTATTGATATAATTTGTTAATATGTAGAGGCAAACCCAGATAGGGGGCCAAAATTTGTGTTGTACGACATTGCCATGGGAAAAGAATTACGACCTTCTAGCAAGCATGCCTAAGCAGAATTATTGAGAAACGAAAAAAAATTATGTTTGAATATTGCCATACAAAAACCATTATGACTGTAAGTCCAGAAAGCTATTGGCAGTCTTCTGCAGTATCACAGTGTTAAATTGAAGCCTGAAAACATACTTAGAATGATTGCACAAAAGAATTAACAGGTTACAAGAAGACAACTGTATACCTATCTGATTGTATGGAAGAAAATCATTGTTTAGTTGACAGGGGCGTGGCAGCCTGTTTAGGTCGATTCGTTGGCCACCATGGATGTAACGTCCTGTATTCGTGGTAACAGTAAGTTCATACTAAATGTTGTAGGCCCTGGCTGGCCGCCATAATGTTGACATTCAATCTTGACTTCCTAGTGTTGAAGTGTTACAGTAATGGTGCGTGAGTAGACATCAAAGAGTGCGAATGGGTGTGTGAAGGTTCGTGGGAGACAGTCATCTACTGGACAATACACTCTTGCACCACAACGTAAAAAGTCATGGAGCTTGGTAACACCTCTGACGTTTTCAACACTTTAATGCAGTACGATTACAAGGGACGCCGACATCAATATAAATACAGTCATTTGACAAAACTCAGGACATCGTAAGCATAACAACAGTTCAGTACAGTTTGCATCAATAGTCCATCAGTAAGCTGTGCGTAAATGATGCTGACCTCAATTTATCCCTCTTTCTTCAGCTACAGCAAAATACCCCGCATTGCCAGCGGGTCTTCAAATATATGAGTTCAAACCAACTCTCTTCTGACACCAACAAATCAGATACATTTTCTAGTATACAGCAGGCCGCAAAATATGGCGGGCCCCTAAATACAGTGTCCTCTATGATTCCTTGGACAAACAAGGTATGTCAGGCCTTGTCCAAAGTGGTACCGCCGGAATAGCGGGATTCAACGAATATAAAGTTCTTCGGGCATTCACAGACCCGATACATACAATGTCAGCATACTTCGTGAGCTCAAATTCTAGTATTCTCAATGGACTCTTTCCCGCCCAGGGAAAAGTCACTAAGCTGGTAACAAATGTTATTCATGATTTTGGCAATAGAGGAAAATGATTTGAAGGATAATTTACCTTGACATCCCTTCAGAATAACACACCATAAAACACACTCGCCTCCTAGGCGCATAGAATACATGGGGAAACAATCTTTAGACATCTTAGTCACACACAGAGGACTTTCCTTCCCCAGGCATAAAGCCAGATCGAAGACGCCAAAATGTCTTGACCGTATGAAAACTGCAGCTCGACTCCTTAACAAACAGACTTCCTTAACGCGCCACAAAAAACTTGCGCATGCGTCGTGAGACGCACAACCCCTGAGTTAGGCTCAGGTGGGGTGATCTGAAACATTCTAGGAAAGACTGACCACTCGAGCCCTATATGGTCAGGTAACAAGACATCGGTCCTAAAATTAGACCACTAGGTTAAAAGACAAGTGGGATAACAACCACTGTTGACTTTAACCCAAGTAAAAAAAAATTAGTAACTCCCCTTAGATCAAGAATCTAATAAATAATGTCTCCAAACTTAAACAGGTACATTTAACAGACTATAAACACAGCGAAACTGTCCGCAACAGTTTACCGCACCGCCCGGGAAAAAAAAAAGAAACATTTTTTTTGAAATACATCCAAGAGCAAGATACAACAGGCTCATAACGCACGAATGATGCGAAGACGAAAAGGATCACAAATAAATATGACGTCTAATGTAAGGCTAACTCGACGCATGGAGCGTCAAGTGAGAACATGTGTCAGAACATTATATAAAGCATTTCTCTAAGTATACACATATCTAGGGAGGTGCCACCAACGTACACTACAGTGCTGGCAATGATACAATGCAAGGAAAAGATAATTATATATATCACATCAAGTACCTTATTTCCATGTTTAGCAATGACAAAAACTCATAAAAAAACCAGCGGTGTCATTATCTTAATGTACCGCAGTATAGTGATATAATCACTTTAACAACAAAAGGTTACATCATTTTAAAATGTAATATCTGCTTTAATACAATGTTATATACTATATTAACTATGTAGATGATCAATGAAGTCCAAGATCATAGTCTAAGCGGGCGCATCTATTGTGTCGTCCGAAGGGTAAGTATGGACATCTTAATACGTCATGGTTGGCAAAATGTAAAGATTCTCCCAGAACATCAATGATTTGCTGAGAAAATACAAATAACACAATTCTATTTAATAACATTAGATTTTCTAATATACAGTAATCAAACATACATTCTTAACCATTAACTGTGGCCGTGCGAACTTTCGGCCCCTATATTGTGACAACTGAACCTTCCTCCGTTATACGAGAGATGGTAACAGAGAAAGAAATCACTTAATTTACAATTGTAAGGTGAAAACAAATGTGCTAATATATATTGTTATAGTAAAGAACTGTCATAAGTCTAGATGTGTATCAGGAAATATAGGACACAAGAGTTAAGTGGAGTCATGTGGGCATCTAGACAGTATGTCTGCCATCACATTATCCGAACCACGGATAGCTCGTACCATGAAATGAAAAGGTTGAAGAGCAATGGCATATCGAGTGGATCTCGAGCTCTTCAAGTTCTTACTCTGAATAGCTGTAAGAGCTTTTTGGTCGGTTTCCACAATGAAATGCGCGCCAAGAAGGAATCTTTGTAGCTTAAGGATTGACCAGACCATAGCCAACAATTCACGGTCTAGAACCGAGTAATTCCTTTCTGCCGCATTCAGTTTCCTAGAGATATACATTACAGGATGCAGAGTTTCTGAATACTCCTGCATTAGTGCCGCCCCGATCCCAGTGGATGAGGTGTCACTACGAAGAACAAAAGTCTTATCAGTAGTAGGTAGCCTTAAGATAGGGGGAGATGAAAATAAATTTTTAATCTGATCCAAGGAAGACTGGCATTTTTGGGACCAGCGCACCATATTAGGAGACCCTTTCTTCAATAGGGTTGAAAGAGGTGCCATAATAGAAGACAGATTCGGAATGAATCTTCCGTAGAATTGTATTAAACCTAAGAGACTACGTACTTGCTTTTTCGTCTTAGGAATAGAAATGTTTAGTATCTTAGAAGTGTTGTGGTCCTCTGTCTTCAAGAGACCATGACCAACACGGTGACCCAGGAAAGAGATTTCACTAAACCCAACATAGGCTTTAGAGGGTTTTGCAGTCAAATTATGCTCGCGTAGAGTAGACAGTAATTCATATAAACCCAAATAGTGATCTTTCCAAGAATCACTGAAAAGACAGATATCGTCCAAGTATGCAATGACATCTGAACGATATGAGAGAATTCGACGCATCATGCGTACGAAAGTAGCTGGGGCTTTCATTAGGCCGAAAGGCATGAAATTCCATTGAAACAAACCCCTAGGTGTTGAGAAAGCAGTGAGAGATTTGGCGCGTTCAGTTAGAGGAACTTGCCAATAACCTTTCGACAAGTCGAGTTTGGTAAAGAATCGAGAATTAGAAAGTCTATCAAGTAGATCTTCTAATAGAGGCATATGTTTAGCATCGAACTTTGTAACTTGGTTTAATTTGCGATAATCGACGCAAAGGCGTATGTTATTGTCTTTCTTTCGAACAATAACCATGGACGAAGAGTATGCTGAAGTTGATGGTTCAATTATTTTCAATTGTATCATTTCATCCAATTCTTTCTCGACCTGTGTTTGAAAATGAATAGGGATAGGGTAAGGTCTGACTCTGATAGGATTATGATCAGTAAGTATCATGTCATGTTCAATGACATGTGTGTGTCCAGGAATGTTGGTAAGGACATCCTGAAATGTTTGTAACATAGAAGAGACTTGTCGCTGTTCCTCAGTAGATAAATTAAGAGAAACAGTAACGTTTTTCCATGATTCCATAGAATGAAGTGGAATCACTGGAAGAGGAAGATTAACATCTGAGAAAATAGTTTCCTCATCCTATATAACCGACAAGGATGAGTAATGACCATGTGGGACTGGAGAATCGTCCGTCGCCTGGAAAATAGGCTGCAAATAGTCTGGTCGTTCATGCAATTCCGTGAGCATGTTTATATGAAAGGTTTTATGCTTTCCGTCAATATCGACAACATAGTCGACATCGGAAATTCTTGAGACTATTGTATACTGACCTTTCCATGCAATAAGAAGTCTGTTCTCCCTACAAGGTAGCAAAACAAGTGCTTTGTCGCCAGGACAAAGTTGTCGTAGGCATCTATTCTTATTTCCAAATTGCCTTGCCTTTTCTTTAGCAAATTCGGATGAGGAAGTTGCTAGTTTGCATGCTTCGATAATCTTCTGTCTGAGAGCAATGACATACTCATATGAAGATTGTGTGTCATCGTTAATATTATCAGCAGTTATAAGATCGTGAAGCAAAGACACAGGACCGCGCGGTCGCGCGCCGAGGACAAGTTCAAAAGGAGAAAACCCTGTATGTTCGTTGGGGACCTCTCTATATGCAAAGAGAGCTGCGGGTAAAACCCTGTCCCAATCCTGAGGATGATCCTCAGTTATCTTCCCAAGTAAATTCTTGAGTGTTCTATTCAAACTTTTGACTAACCCATTAGACATTGGATGATAAATACTACTCAGAGACCTTTTAATATGCAGAGTAGACATTACCTGCGACATAGTGTCTGATATTAATTGGGTGACAATATTTCTCTGGGAAATCCCAAACGAGAAAATATCAGCCAAAGAGCGTCTGCGATATCGGCAGTGGAGATGCTCTTAAGAGGTATAGCCTCTGGCCAACGTGTGCACATGTCAACGCATGTTAGTATAAATTGATGTCCTCTGGCCGACTTGATCTTAAAAGGGCCAATAATATCTATTGCCATTTTCTGAAACGGCCGAATAGGAATGTCCGCAGCCTGCATAGGTGCTGCATGTCGTGGACCTCTCGATTTGACCTCTTGACATATTTTGCAAGATCGGCAATAAATGCGTATGTCTTTATTCACAAATGGCCAAAAGAAAGCCGCAAGAACTCTCGACTTAGTACGGGAAAACCCCATATGTCCAGCACACTGAGAGTCGTGAGCATGTTGAAGAATTTGGACTCTCATACTCTTGGGCACGAGAATTTGTGAATGCATAGACGTAGTCGAGTCTTGTACCATACGCACTAGTACGCCATTCTTCATTGTAATCCAAGATTTGCGATTTGTTTTCTGATTTGGATCACCCTTTTTTAGCAAGAAGGAAGAATTTTTTTAAAGAAGGATCATCTTCTTGCAGTTTTATAAAAGAGTCACGCGAAATCACCAAGTGACCATCTTGGCTATGCACTTCATTACTTTCAGTCGGTGTAGTTTGAGGCATATTAAGAGTTTGTGCTCTTGTGACTACTGCATTTGCAGCTTGGATATATTCTTCTTCCCAAGCAGCAATCTGCTGCGGGGTGCATTCCTTAACTCCGTGAATACGACCGATGATACGATCCGCAATAGGATTCGGTAGAAGACACGCGTGGACATCTCCCGTAAAGAAGGGAGTAGCATTGTGAATGATAGCAGTAGGATATTTTTCCAGAGTGCCACCAAATGTCACACATTTGACCACCTTTTCCGTGGCACAGGAAGGATCTATGAGAGTTTGCTTAACTCCGATAGTAGTGCATCCAGAATCAAAAAGCACTGAGACTGGATTATTATTCACTAGACCTTTATGTAAGATAAGAGATCCTCTCCCGTCATGCGCAACTGCAGCAGGAAGAGCGGGAAGAGGGTGACCACAACTCCAGGTAGTTACAGTAGTCTGTTCGAACAATGTAGTGCATTGGGGCATTGAGATGCTCTCCCAAAATCGAAAGCAGAACAAGTGATAGCATTAGAGTTTTTATTATCGTTCACTTGATTACAGGCTCCCTGAGACTCTTGCTGTACAGAGTTTGCCTGGTGATATGATCTATATTTGTTGTGTTGAGATCTACCGCGATTATTATTTCCTCTGAAATTGTCATTGTTTGCTCTACTGTAACCATTGTTCTGGTTTGAATCTCAGTTTCTATAATCACTATTGTCATTTTCCCATTGATGAGAATATTTATCCGTTTGTTTTTGTTGTCTCCGTGAAGAATAGCTTGGATAGTTTCTATTGTGACTAACCCTGCGAAAGTTTCTATAATTGTTGGACCCAAAATAACGAGGACTATCAGATCGCCTCCAGTTCTTCGAAGAAGAACCATTATGTGATAGATTGCTTTGATTTTGAGCATAATTATGTTTACTCTTCCTATTAAAGTTGTGTTGAGCACCTTGAAATTTACGAAGAAAGTTAGGGCCATATGGTGCTGCAGAAGCAACTGGCAAACCTTCCTTAACTTTAGAGTGGCTAACAGTTACATGAGAGTGTGCAGTGACATACAGGCAACAATATTCTTCTATATCTTTTATGTTCTTAGGTTTATGCTCATGAAGAAAGGCAAGAAAAAACTCATTGACAGATGACATAACTTTGTCTCGAAATAATAAGTCCACAAGGGCTTCATGTGTGTGTTCTGTTTTAGACAGCTCAATCCATCGTGTGAACGTAAGACGTATTTTTGAGATGAATTCTGATAATTCTACCCCAGTTTCTGGCAACATAGTCTTGAAGCGAAGACGATAATCGTCTTCGTTAAGTTGATATTTCTTTAATAAGGCTGCTCTGACAACATCATAATTATTCTTGTCATGCTCATCTACCATGCTTAACATATTTAGAGCTTCACCTTTAAGTATCTCTGACAACTGATTAACATATTGTGACTTATCTACTTTATGAGTTTCACATGACCGTTCAAATCTATCCAGATAGAACGTTATATCATCACTGGAAGAATTGAAAGCAGGTAGTTTGACCTTGTAAGTAGTAGCATTTGTTTTATTAGAAGTAGACAGATTATTTGGATCATTAGCATTACCCATATTCATCAACATCAATTTTTCTAACTCCAAAGCTAAGAGTTTTTCATCATGTTCCATTTTTGCTTTTTCTTTCCTCTCTTCCGCTTCTCTTTTCCTCTCTTCAGCTTCTCTTTCTAACCTTTTATTCTCAGCCTCAGCTTCACTTTCTAATCTTTTATTTTCAGCCTCTTTTTCTAATTTTTTACTTTCAGCCTCCATTTGTAGCTGGATTTTTCTCTCCTCGGCTTCTATCTTTTTCTGCTCGGCTTCTCTTTATTTTTTTTCCATTTCCATCTTTAATTTCTTTTCATCTGCCTGCATCTGCAATCTTAAATTCTCAGCTTCTATTTTCTTTTGCTCATTTTCCATTTTCTGTCTCTTTTCTTCCGACTTCAGTGCCTTGGCATATTCAGTAGTCGCGAATTCCTCCAATTTCTCACCAGCCTTACCAAGGGATTTCCCTTGCTCAATAAAGTACTGTAGTGTAGACATTATGTCTAATAATATGAGATCAGTAACCTGAAATAATAAATTACATTATCCCAACCTTAATGGGAACAAGTCTTTAATAAAGAACTTGTATAATCACCTCACTTTGTCCCAATCTCTGTGGGAGACAAGTCTTTGATAAAGAACTTGTATAATCACCTTTACAATAATATGACCAATAAACACTTCTATATTCTAAGTACACTATACTGCCAATAGTGCATGACCAAGTATATATATGAATAGCGTATGACAACAATGAATAACATAAACAAAGGACAATACGATAACATTCGCAGAAGTCAAATAAATTATAAAGCAAAACTAAAGAAAATATCACAAAGCATGTGATGATAACTGCGAAATATCAAAAGAAACAAATGACACAACAGTGTATAACCATAAAGATGTATAAAACTAAACGAAAGGAAGAGGCGGCGGACAAATACTAACAAATCAAATCAAAACTAAAGAACAGAAAAAATATACGAAAACGACGCTAACACACTTCGTCACAGCTAAACACAAAAAAAAAAAAAAAAATCGCGAAGCAACAAATAGACGCTGATAATTTCCACAACATTAAATTCGCGATAGGCCCTAAAGAACGCTCACGGTAGACCCTCGGTTAAGTGGGATATTACCTACAGGAGTCACCGACCCAACCAAACCCGCTGAAATATAAACATATAAATAACATCTAAACACAGAGTGTATAAAGAATGTGTAAAGAAGGCTCAGTTACACAATATAATGGCACAGTTCACAATAACAAACAGGCCACTTATCTTATGACAATCCTAACGTCAATAACAGCAACGATGAAGCACTATAGTCAGCATTCTGAGGATCAGAGGATCCAGCGCTGAAGGGTACATCTGAACTTGCTTCTGAACAATAGTAACAATGATGGTACCGGAACTAAATGTTGTAGGCCCTGGTTGGCCGCCATAATGTTGACATTCAATCTTGACTTCCTAGTGTTGAAGTGTTACAGTAATGGTGCGTGAGTAGACATCAAAGAGTGCGAATGGGTGTGTGAAGGTTCGTGGGAGACAGTCATCTACTGGACAATACACTCTTGCACCACAACGTAAAAAGTCATGGAGCTTGGTAACACCTCTGACGTTTTCAACACTTTAATGCAGTACGATTACAAGGGACGCTGACATCAATATAAATACAGCCATTTGACAAAACTCAGGACATCGTAAGCAAAACAACAGTTCAGTACAGTTTGCATCAACAGTCCATCAGTAAGCTGTGCGTAAATGATGCTGACCTCAAGTTATCCCTCTTTCTTCAGCTACAGCAAAATACCCCGCATTGCCAGCGGGTCTTCAAATATATGAGTTCAAACAACTCTCTTCTGACACCAACAAGTCAGATACATTTTCTAGTATACAGCAGGCCGCAAAATATGGCGGGCCCCTAAATACAGTGTCCTCTATGATTCCCTGGACAAACAAGGTATGTCAGACCTTGTCCAAAGTGGTACCGCCGGAATAGCGGGATTCAACGAATATAAAGTTCTTCGGGCATTCACAGATCCGATACATACAATGTCAGCATACTTCGTGAGCTCAAATTCTAGTATTCTCAATGGACTCTTTCCCGCCCAGGGAAAAGTCACTAAGCTGGTAACAAATGTTATTCATGATTCTGGCAATAGAGGAAAATGATTTGAAGGATAATTTACCTTGACATCCCTTCAGACCTGCCAAATGTACGCACCAGTCTTAATAAAGTTATATTATTTGAGCGTTCGATTGATTCACGCACTGACGTGCACAATGCAGTTTGAGTTGCTTTGGACGCACGGGTAACCTAGTTTAGGGATTGTGACGTCATGTTTTGTATGGGGCAGTACGGACCATGTTGATGTCCGTGGAATATTTCTTGTATTCGTACCAAGTTGGTGGAAGCCATTATTTCTATTGATATATATTGGTCTTCATGTCGAAGCCAATAGTGGAAGTATCATGTAAGTGTCACCCCATTTCACATTGAATGTTTATTGAGTTTTAATTGAAGTATCAGGCCGCTCCTAGTTATGGTCTAGCGGGGATCCATCATAGTATGTCATTCCTAGAATGGACAAACGGAGTCGATTGCCTTGTTTGAATTACCGTAGAGGGAGGATACCTACGAGGAACGAAGTTAATTGATTTTTGTATGCTTCACATGTTTTAATATGCCGTTTCGCCAATGCCAAAGTCATGGCATGGATTTTGTGGAGAGGTTAGTTAAAACCCAAATACTAACCCAGATGTAGCTTCATGTTTACGCCATTGATAGTATGTTTTGAACCTACGTGGTAGGAAGGAAGTCTTGGATCAAGACAGTCTTTTGTTGGATGAATGCGGGATTCAGTGATATGGGAATACGTATTTAGTTGGATTGTCCTCAGACAAGGTCAACGGACATTTTTATCTTACTGTTTCAAACTTAGCATGAACATTACTGGATCCTTATTACGTGAATGTAAGGAAGGTGTTTGAAAGGGATCTACCGCTATACCTGACCACCATCATAGATGTACATAATTTTTGTCAGCGTATCATTACTATGCATCCATGTTGATTGTCTCCGTCAAGAACATTGTCTAGTATTGTTGAACGTATACTGTCAATAAATGATGTTAAACTGTACCACCCGCCTTACAGTTTGCTTCAGTTCACTTCAGTTCACAGCAGGCCTTGGTGGATGTGCCTGAAGTTATGCATCGTTATCTGTTGAACTAATTTTGGCAGTTTATTTGGATTCGCGTCTTATCAGCACGATCTTACCGTCATATGTAGAGACCCTGCAGGAAAGGTCCTAACAGTAATTGGTGGATACATAAAGAGAGTGCAACAGTAATTGGTATGCCAGTGTGTCTTGAATTACTCAGGATTCAACACGGGAACTACCTCACAAGTTCCACAATAGTCGAAAATACGTGGATTTTCTAACAGTACATACTCCGGATAACGGCTACCAGAAGGTCAAGGTCGACAGTGAACCTCCACATCAAGTTCTACATGGTATGACTACGTTGGACCTCATCTTTTAGTCCTCATTACGTGCGAGCAGTACTCAAATACACAAGGCGAAGTATTTCGAAGTCTCAAACGTACATCTACGGAGACGAGGCACATTTTTTTTTCTTGCACGCGAGATAAGTATTAACGTAGTATCGTTGTACGCTTTATTACGTTTAGCAGTGCCTCATGTGATTATGTCCACCTATATACTTTTCATGTTGCTTGTTCTGTGTTTTATATTCGTCGTGGGAAGTAGGGAGGTTGATCTGACGAACGAGATCCATCTCGAAGCCAATTCGGGCTCTTCGTCAGACGTTCTGTGGGGCTCGTCTTGTAAGTTTCAATTGAGCGATAATTCCGGTACAAGGCTAGAAACCTTGCCGAAGTTCCAATCGCTAATTGTTCCTTATGATAGTATCTGTTTAGCTGTTTCGTCACGTTTACTTGTTGTTTTTGGTAGTTAATTTTACTCGTATTTTAGTTTTATAATGAATTTTGTTTGTATTATGCGTCCTTCTAATCTTCCTGTCGTTCAGTTTTTTACAAAACCTATGTTTTTACACTGTGTTGTCAATTGTCTTGTGCATTATTGGATCGTAGATGTCATCGTAAATTTTTACGACATTCTATTTTAGTTCCACATTTTTATTTTATTTGATTTCTACGACTGTAGTCATTTGTCTTGATTATCGTGTCGTGTCAGTATTGTGCTATTGTCTGTCACGTTATTGCTTTCACACCATTTCATGTTATAAATTACATTATTGATTATTAATATTATTGCCATTATATAACTTGATTTTACCGGTCTAGGACAGGGAGAATGATAAAAAAATGAGATTAACTGCTGAGGAGGATGAAAAGAAGAGGAAATTTATAGCTGAGGAAGAGGAGAAAAAAATGAGATTAGCCGCTGAATTAGAAGAGAAACGATTTCAGCGAGAGGCAGAACAGAAGCAAAGGGAGGCTGAAGAAAGACTTAAGATTGAAGAGAAACGATTTCAGCGAGAGGCAGAACAGAAGCAAAGGGAGGCTGAAGAAAGACTTAAGATTGAGATGGAAAATAAACAAAAGGAAATGATAGAAAGAAGATTAATAGCTGAACAAAATACATTACGACTTCAGCTTGAGATGGAAGAGAATGAAAAAAAACGACAGCATGAACTGAAATTAGCAGAGTCAGAATATGAGAGACTTAGGTTAACTCAGGAAGCTAATTCTCAGAGAACTTTTGAAAGCCAAACTTCATCCAGACATGATCATTTTAAGGAAATTCACCTTAAATTACCTAAATTTAATCCCCCGTCGGATGACGTAATATTTTTCCTAGATAGATTTGAGGCCACTTGTAGTTCTTCTTCTTCTTCTTTCGTTCGCTTGAAATATATTGTCTATATCTGCAATGTTGTTTCTTGTATAAACTTCACTGTCTTTTGTAGTTCATACAGGGGTCCATATAGTTTTGCTTCCAGTGTTGTTTCTCTGGGCCAGTGGGTTTGCCTCAATATATCATATTCGGGGCAATCTTGCAGTACGTGCTCCGCTGTCTGGGGTGCCTGTCCACATGTACACATGGCTGAATTGCCAATCTTGAATTTTGTATACATGTGGCTGCGGAGGCGGTTGTGTCCTGTTCTGAGGCGCAGAATGACTATTTGTTCTGATCTGTTCATAGCTTGGTAGTCATCCTGTGTTGATGTTGGTGGCTTTCTGATAGATTTGATCATCTTTTTCTTCTGATGGTACGTTACTGGTACATCCGGTTGTTCGTCTGCAGCACCTTCTTTAGCCAGTCCGTCTGCTCTCTCGTTTCCTGGTATTCCACAATGAGACGGTATCCACTGCATGGCGACCCTGCGCTGGTTGCACAGTTCAGAAAGTAGGGCCTGTATAACTGGCAATTTTCTGGACTGAAGTGCTTGGAGTGCTGATCTTGCATCTGTCAGGAATACTACAGGCTGTGGACCGAGATTGGTGTTCAGTAGTTTCTCAGTTGCCACCTTGATTGCCTGGACTTCTGCATCATAGTTGTTACATAATTTCCCCGTTGGTACTCTGACCGTATCCCTAGTGTTGTTTGGGTATTCTATGTACACTCCTGCTCCTCCATTCTTTACTGCATTCTGTGCTGACCCATCCGTGTATACTCGGACCCAGAGGTCCTGTGGGTATTTATCATCCAGGAAACTGAGAGTGACTGTCCTACGTTGCACGCTGTTCTGTTCATCCCTGTCGAATATTCCTTTCACTTTTGTGTGGATGTGTACTGGTAGCCCATGCTCCTCTCTCCAAGGGGTTTGTTCTGGCACAGACTTTAGAGGGCTGTTAACTTCAGGCAGGTCTGAGGTTTGTCTACGAAATCGTTTGGCCTGGTGGATAAAGCTGCTTCTTTTTCAGTCGCCCCATTGCTAGGTTTTGGAATCTGTCCTTCATTGGATGGCTCGGCATACAGAGGAACTTTTCTGCCTGTGTTAGCACTTTCGTGTCTCTGCGTTCTCTCAGTGCTTGTATCCTCCCCATTTTCTCCATCTCCACTATAGGCGTTGATTTCATTGCCCCCGTGATGACCCTAAGCGCCTGGTTTTGCACCTTATCTAGCTCTTGTAATGTGGTGTTTGATGCTGGACACCACGCAGCTGACCCATATTCCAGGTGTGGTCGTATGCCCTGCTGGTAAACTTTACTAAGTATTTTCCCGCTGGCTCCCCATGTGGTTCCACTTAGTTTTCTCAGGATGGCTAGCTTCCTCCTGGCCTTTGTTGCTGCCTTGTTGATGTGCTGCTTCCATGTCAGCCTATCATCGAATGTAACTCCGAGATAGGTGGGTTGTTTATCTTCTCTCATGAGCTCTTTGTTTATCTTGATGACACCAGCTTTTTGTTTGGGAGAGAGGGTGAAGAGCGTAGTGCTGCACTTGTCTGTGTTGATGCTGACACACCATCTATTTGCCCATGAGGTTAAGGCATCTATAGCTCTTTGTAGCAGTTTGGTGGCCACTGTTGCATGCTCATCTGTGCACCATATTACCAGGTCATCAGCGTACATTGCCACTTTCATTCCATGTGGTTAGTTCAGCAACCAGGTCATTGATGTAGACTAGGAAAAGTGTGGGGGACAGAACCCCTCCCTGAGGGACGCCATGACGCAGTAGAATTCTCTTACTCTTGAGGCCATCTAGTTGTACTCGGGCTCTTCTGTTATGCAAGTATGCTTTCACCCATTTGTACATCTTACCATTCACTCTACAATTTCTCAGTTTCTTCAGAAGCCCTTCTTTCCAAACCTTGTCAAATGCTTTTCTTAGATCTATCCATGCTGCTAGTACCAGTTTCTTATCTTGGAACGCATCCTCAATCTCTTGGGAAAGGTAAGTTGCCTGATCTTCGGTGGAATAACACTGCCTAAAGCCCGCCTGCTGTGGTACAAGAAGGTTTTCACTTTCAAGGTACCACTGTAGCCTGAGGTTGATGATACGTTCCATTGTTTTGCAGAGGCAGCTTGTAAGGCTGATTGGTCTGTAGCTGGAGGCAGTGGAACTGTCTTTTCCTGGTTTTAGGAGTGGTATCATGATTGCTTCCCTCCAGGTCTGTGGAACTCTGCCTGAGTTCCAACAGATATTGAAGATCTGCAGCAGCTTTGTTTTTGCTGCGGTTCCCAAGTTCTTAATCATTTCATTGGACACTCCATCAACTCCTGGCGACTTTCTCATTTTCAATTTGGATATTGCAAGCTCCAGTTCTCTGAATGTGATTGGTGCCTCCATAACTTCAGGTATGGTTCCATCTCGTCCTGCGTGTTGTTTCTCACGAGTCTCCTGTTGCTTCTCTGGGCTAACTTCGATGTTGTTGTCTTTAGCAAAGGAGTCTGCAAAGTGATCAGCTGCCTGTTTTCCCATGAGGATGTTTCCATCTTTGTACAGAGCAATCCTTGAGTTTCTCACTTGTAGTTCTTATAACGTGGATAAAACACTGTATTGCACATATTTATCCAGGTTACTTACTGGGGATGCTTTAGCAGTTTATCATACTACCAGTATTAATGAGAAGAATGATTATAATGCTCTTAGAGCCGCACTTCTGAAGAAATTTCAAATGACAGAAGATGAATACCGATTAAGATTTCGTACATTGCTACCGCAATCAAGCAGAAATTTCAGTGATTTTCTGTCACAAATACGACTAACCCTAGAAAGATGGATCGAATTATCAAAAATTGAAAAGTCGTATGAAGGTCTCTTCGATTTACTGATGCGCGATAAGGTACTATCGTCTGTAAATCCTACATTTCTCGCATTTTTTTACACGAACGGAAACCTTTATCAATGAAAAGACTTAGAAGAACATGCAAAAAAATTTTTGCACTGCTCACCCAACCATGGATCTAAGTAATGCACAGATTAAGAATGAATTGCCTGTTGCTTTTGCAGCACACAAAAACAATTTTTTCACGAAATCGTTCCTTTAGTGCTGACAGGTATGTCAATAAGGGAAATAATTACAATTTTAACAATGATAACTTTTACAAAGGGAAACAATTTCAACAATCTGCTCCATTTAATGTTTCTTGGAACCAAGCTCACAGATCGCGAGATTTTGGTAACAATAATTTTTTAAAATAATCAAGGACATTATAATAAACAAAACTGGAGAGATCAAGATCTCAGGGTCCGCAAAACAGACAAGGTTCTTGGAATAAAAAATTTTTTAAAGAACATCATAACTTTAATTATACAAATTATCGGACTCATCCAAATTTTAACTCAAGCAGAAAACGACAATTATGGCAATTTTTTTAATGCAAATAATCAAAATCGATCGCGTCGTAGAGATAGATCGTCGAGTAATACGGGTTAGACATTCTAATGTCGCTTTAATGATACACAGGCTAACATTGAACAGGGTAAAGTAAGCTGAAACTCACAATGCTATGTCTTGTTCTCTTGATTGTACCCAGGTGAAAGACTGTCCAGAATGCTCGACTCTTTTCCAGCCTAAGGCGATCACGACGCTGCGTTGCGGACATACCTTGCCTAGTCTACCTGCAGTCTGTACGGCCACTGCTGCGTCAGTACACCAGGGACAGAGCTCTCTTAAGTTTAACAAGGGATTTGTCAACAACATTTCATGCTCTCTCCTATTTGACTCAGGTTGTAGCACTGTGGGCGTCCGGACGTCGCTGATCAACCCAAGTTGTGCCACGGGCAGGGTTGTCAAGTGTGTGACTTTTGGTGGCACCCGTTGAAACATTTCCCATTGCTAATTATTGATCTTAATACACCCCACCCCCACCCCCCCCCCCACCAATTTTTTTCAGGAAAGATCCAGGCATGTCTCCTTCCGAATCCAATTTGTGATGTAATACTTGGTCGCATACATGGTATTAAAGAGTGTACACCACAGCAAATTGCTGAATGGAAGTGCGACGTATTCAAACCGCAAATGCAGTAGTGACTAGAGCGCAAGCTACTAATATGTCGCATGATACACCTATTGAACCTACAGTTCATACCACTTGTGATGATGATGCTCCTATTTCACGGGAGTTGTTTGCAACATTGCAAAAGAATGATGATTCATTAAAAAATTTTTTTCAGTATGTGAACAAAAAGAATACCAGCAACAAACTTGCAAAATCTAGACATGACTTTATACTTAAAAATGGGATTTTGGTTAGAGTAATACGGGAAAAGGATTCTTCCTTATGTTATCAGATCTTAGTCCCATCCTCTATGAGATCTCGTATATTACGACATGCGCATGACTCGCAATGTGCGGGCCATATGGGTTTTTCGCGTACCAAATCCAGAGTGCTTTCGGCATTCTACATGGCCAGGCGTTCATCATAAGGGACATCACTCTCTATTGTCGGTCCCTGTTTGATATGTCAGGAAGTTTAAGGTACGGGGTCCCCCTTTCATGCGGCTCCTATTCAAGCTGCGGACATCCGATTAGACCATTTGAATAAAAATGGCTATAGGACATTATTGGGTCCGATGCTCCCATCTGCTAGAGGGCATACGCAATATTTTTCTTAAGTGCATTGATATGTGCACTCGTTGGCCTGAGGCCATCCCTCTCAAGAACACTTCATCTGCCAGTGTAGCAGAGGCATTGATGTTAATCTTTTCACGCACTGGTTTTCCACGGAAAATCTTGTCGGATCATGGGGTTCAGTTCATTTCTGAATCCATGTCTCAAGTTATGAAGACATTAGGTATAGACAGATCTCGTAGTTCTATTTATCATCCGATGTCAAATGGGTTAATTGAGCGTCGCAATAGGACACTCAAGCAGTTGTTGGGTAAGATGACCCAAGACCATCCCCAAGACTGGGATCGGGTCCTACCCGCTTGTCTCTTTGCGTATCGCGAAGTACAAAATCAAGCCACGGGGTTTTCTCCATTCCAGCTTGTTTTTGGCATGCAACCACGCGGTCCGATGTCGTTAATCCACGACTTATTGGTTGACGAGAATATTGAAGAGGAAACTCAATCCTCTTATGAGTATGTGATCTCTCTGAGAAAGAGAATCATAGATGCTTGTAGACTAGCTACTGCATCATCCGAACAAGCCAAAGAAAAAGCTCGTCTATTTGCAAACAAGTATAGACGTCTTCGCCAGCTTATTCCTGGTAACGAAGCTTTTGTATTACTCCCTGCGCATAACAATCGTCTTTTAATTACCTGGAGAGGTCCTTTCAGGATCATCTCAAGAATATCCGATGTCGACTACATCGTTGATGTTAATGGTAAACATAAAACCTTCCACATTAACATGTTGAAGGAGTATTACTCACGTCCTGATTATCTACAGTCAGTGTTCCACCAGGCAACTGCCGAAATCCTACACCTCCTAATTCAACATTATATTCTAGTGTGTATCAGCGCCATTCTTCTTTGAGGTCTGTCGTTCTAGGCGCTGGCCCCGATCTGAGTCAGTCAAATATTGTCCTCTGTGGTTTAGTGCCTTTTGATCACGTTTATCCGAGTTCAAGCAGATTTATTACAAGGCCATAATAAGCCTACGAAATTAGGTTGTGTGTTTGCTCTAGTTGTTGGTAAATCCTGTGTTTTCAGATGCATTCTAGGAGCAAAATAGTCGGCGAGTGTTGTTTAAGTAGCCAAGATTAATGTAATACGCCTAGCGCAGTAAAGTGAGTGATTAGCCTAGTGCCTATAAAAAGAGATAGCGGAGCTACCAGGCGGACCTTTTCTAGTATCAGCCGTTCCAGAGAGAACAGACGAGCGTACAGAGCCAAGCGTAAATGCCTAGTGAGCACGTGAGTTAAATTTAAATTAGAATTAATTTTATATAATTCATAGCCCCCCCCCCCCCCCACAATTCTAGAATTAAATTCAGCACGAGTCTGTTTTTAATGTTTAGTTGAAATAGATAGATGTGTTTCCAAAGGAAATGTCTTTTTTAGGACATTATGATTTAGTCTTGAAGAAATGATAGATGAGTGAAAAATAATGTTTTGATAGGTTTTATTAGGCAACACTGTAGTGGGACGCAAAGCCTAAATCCAGATGTGGAGAATTTAGTAGTATCAAGTATTTCATCCATCAGACCGGGGCAAATTTAGTAAGAGTGTTTTTAGATTATACATGAAACTTGGACAGAGGAAGCATCTATTACTCTTGAATTTAGATAAGATTAAGCGTGATTCGCAAGAATAGTAGCCTCACGTGGTGATAAAAAGGCGGCGATAGCGAAGTCTGATTAAACACGCTCCCGCGTGGTAAACCTATAATATGTTTATGCCGAGCGACACGTTGTGTATTTAGGGGATAGTTGTCCCAGTTTTGGGGCTTAAGTCAGAATAATTATATTGTATATTCTTTATGTAAGAGTGAATTTAGTGTATTTCACGTTTATTGATAATTTCTACTGTATATTTAATGGTTTACTGTGATGGTGAGAATTATGTATTTCGGAATTTCCTGGAGAGGAGCGCGAGGCCACTCCTTTGTTGAGTTCTGTTCACATGTGGTATCTGTTTCTCTGGGTTTGCTCCTGGTTGGGCAAAAAAAAGGAGCATGGAAACACCAATGCGGCTGGTGTCGCACCGACAAGCCAAAGGACAGCATTTTTTAGAAGAGCATATTTATGGTTAATTGACAGTGGTTGGTTCACTGTAATAAAACCATGTTTCACATGCGATGAGATTCCCCAGGCCGCTACGAGTCGTCTCACATCACTACGACGTTGCTTCAGAATGCAGTAACGAATATTTAGAATAGACCAGTTGTGAGGTGGTGGTGGTTAATTCTCATTATTTGAGATTATTTGTTGGTACATGTATTGAAGAATATTATTTTATGTCCAGTTGATTATTATTGTTGTTGTTGAACAATGGTTTGTGAGAGCACGTGGGCGTACCAGGCGTACCAGTTTCGTAAAAATTTGCACCAGAGGTTTATTCTCTTCTCCGATCATGAGTGTGCATGGAGCATTTGGGACCACGGTTGGTGGTGTGGTTTATCTCAGCATGGGAGCTTTCAGTTGCTTTTTGCAGAGAGTGGTTTTTCGGTTGGAACTAGCTAACCTAGTAGCAACCTATCGTTACCGGTGCGATTGCCAGCCACGCCTTCATGCATGACAAACAACAATACTAGGTCGCATTGGGCGGCGACACGCGATTGAAGTAGAGTGTGTGAGATGATAGTTTGATGATTGTCTGTTGTTTGGTGGGCGTATGTTTTCTGTATGGTAAGTGTTATTATCCATGCTATTGATGTTCACTTAGACGTTGTTTTATTTATTATTTTTCAGACAGTCTATGAACACTGACTGGGTGTTTGTTGGATTGTTTGTTTGGTGTTCGGTTCTGTTCGGTAGAATTAAATGTTGATCTGCATAAGGCTTTGGGTTGCTTGAATTGTTAAGTCTGCTGCTGAGAGGGTTGCAAGCAACCCAATAAGTGCAACCCCTGTCAAGCGATCCTGTATAAAATTTTCTTTTTTGGGTTTTTTGGGGGGGGGGCCCCCCCACCCCGGGGGGGGGGGGTTCTTGGGTAAACATTTTTTTATGCTTATTACAGTGGTTGTTCCTGTAATAATGTGTTTCATGCGATGAGATTCCCAGGCCGCACGAGTCGTCACATACGACATGCTTCAGAATGCAGTAACGAATATTGAGATAGACCAGTTGTGAGGTGGTGGTTAATTTCTCATTATTGAGATTATTTGTTTGTACATGTAATTGAAGAATATTATTTTATGGCCAGTTGATTTATTATTTTTGTGTGAACAATGGTTTTGTGTGAGCGCACGTGGGCGTACCAGAGTGTATATTTCTCTTCTCCGCTCCCTGAGGGAGCCTGGGGCCACCGGTGTGTTTTACTCAGCATGGAGCATTCAGATGCTTTTGCAGTAGTAAGGTTTCGGTAGCAAACCCTAAGTTACCCGGTGCGATTGCCAGCCTCATGCACAACAACCATACTAGTCGCATTATGGCGACACGCATGAGTGTGTGTGAGATAGTTGATGTAGTGTCAGGTTGGGCGCATGTTTTTATTCGTATGGTAGTGTTATTATCCATGCTATTGATGTTCACTTATGGACGTTGGTTTTATTTATTTATTTTTCAGACAGTCTATGAACACCTGACTGGGTTCGTTTGAATTGTTTTGTTGGATTGTTTGTTTTGGTGTTCGGTTCTGTTCGGTAGAATTAAATGTTGATCTGCCATAAGGCTTTGGGTTGCTTGAATTGTTAAGTCTGCTGCTGAGAGGTTGCAAGCAACCAATAATTGCAACCCCTGTCAAAAACGATCTTTTTTATAAATTTTTTGGTGCACGGGTCTTGGGTGTGAGGCGTTGGGTACCCCTAGCGCCCTGTCACAAGTGGCGTCGTCGGGCAGGATTCGACAGACAGCACGCAGTGAAGCAAACTCTTCAGCAATCAGAGCAGCAACAGCCGAAACAGTAGAACACCCCAGTTCAGTGCAAGGCGAGGGACGGGATCATCCAGTTTGTCAAGATTTCTAGTCAACTCTACTAGCAACAAGAATGGGCG
>JAMPIV010002289.1:130000-145274 GCA_024509875.1 Oreohelix idahoensis | reverse complement strand
AGTCTTAAACTAATCTCAGGAATTGAAGAGCGTGGCTACGATGTGTATTTGAAGCTCTCAAGAGATGACCAGGAAGATTATGAAATCCTGAAGCAGGCACTGCTTGTGAGATATGAAAAGAACTCAGAATCATATAGAAAGAAATTCCGAACAGCTAAACTTCTTCCAGGAGAAAACTATCACCAATTCTCGGCTAGATTGGAAACCTATTTGGAAAAATGGAGTAGTTTTAGGGAAGTGTCAGGATCTGAAAGAAATGGTAATGATGGAGCAAGTGAAAGAGTCCATGCCTCAAGAAATGAGGAAGTTTATCATGGAACAAGGAGCAGAGAGATTGGAAGATATTGTAACTGTTGCTGAGAGGTACCAAGCAGCTCAGGCAGAATTATTAGGAAATAAGAAGAAGCAGGGTGAAAACTTCAAATCATCACAAAACTATACCAAATATGAACAAAAGGACCATACCACAAGGAACAAACAAAGAATTGACCAAAAGGACAAAAACCCTCTAAGATCGGATAAGACACCTTACCGGAAGGAAGGAAAGTGGTGTAAAACTTGTCTAATGAGTAACCACAATACTGCGGACTGCAGAAGGAAGAATCCTCTTCATCATGCTGCATGTCTTACAACAGGGAGCAGGGAAGGGATGAAATGGCAGTAAGTCAGAAGGACTTCCATCACCCCCCTGTCTGTGAGGAAGTGACCGTAAATGGCACTCAAGTACTTTGTTTATATGACACAGGATTGGACTTTGATTCAGTTGTGTGCTCTTCTCTAGTGAGTCCTGACCAGATAACCACAGACACAGTGAAAATCAGAGGACCTATCAAGGGAGCAAGAACCATGACATTACCCATAGCCCGAATCAACATAAGATCTCACTATGTGGAAGGAGAAATCAAAGCAGCAGTGATGGACGACCCTATTTACCCTTTGATTTTGGGGTGTAGGTATGTTTTCCCCCGGAGAGCCTATAAAACCTGTAGTTATGGCAACAGTCCAGACCAGGAAAAGCTCCAGGAAGATGGAGGAGAATCCTATCAATACTCATCCAGAAGAGATGAAAAAGGCTCAAGCAGCAGACAGCACATTGAAGCCTTGTTTTGGCAAATTGCCTAAAGCACATAACCCTCCAGAGAAAGGAGACTTGTATATGAAGAATGGCCTACTATACAGAAAAGCTGGAACAGGACCTAAAGGGCATGGACAGCTTGTAGTGCCAACAGGGAGAAGGTTATGACGCTAGGACATGCTATACCCTTCAGTGGACATATGGGAATAGGGGCCACTGGACAAAGGATAGCCTGTCACTACTTTTGGCCAGGAATTACAGAGGACATAAAAAGATATGTAAGATCCTGTCCAGAATGCCAAAGAGTAGCTCCTAAGCATAGGACTGCACCAGCAACACTGGGAGAAATGCCTATTATGGGAACCCCTTTTGAACGTGTTGCAGTAGATATTGTTGGACCCCTCACTAGGACCAAGAAGAGAAATGCTTACATCTTAACCTTGGTTGATACTTGCTCTATGTGGGGAGAAGCAGTGGCCATGACAGCTATAGATTCAAAGCACGTGGCAGAGGCCCTGTTGACAATATTTACCCGATTAGGTTTCCCGCATCAGATATTGACTGACAATGGGTCTCAGTTTCAGGGAAAGCTAACACAAGAAGTATTCAGGATATTTCAAGCCAGGCACTATCATTGTAGTCCCTACCATGCCCAAGGGAACGGTCAAGTAGAGCGGTTCAATGGTACGCTAATTTCAATCCTTAGAAAGCTGGCGAGTGAAAAACCTGATACTTGGGATACATAATTACCCGCTGCACTATTTGCATATAGGGAAGTACCCCACAATTCAACTGGATTGGCTCCTGCTACATTGTTGTTTGGAAGACCAATAAAAGGTCCACTGGAAGCATTGCTGCGGACATGGACTGATGAAAAGGCAGAGGAAACAGTGACTTCCTCATACCAGTACGTCAACGAGTTGACATCTCGATTAAAAGCCGGTTGGAAACTGGCCAATGATAACTTAAGACAGGCCAGGAGGAAGCATGCTGCCTACTACAACAAAAAAGCAAAGGATAGGGAACTGGAGGTGGGTGAAAAGGTGTTATTACTGTTGCCACGCAGCAATAATAAATTGCAGATTGGATGGCAGGGACCCTATGTCATACTGGAAAAAAACTTTCCAGGACCAATTATAAGATTGACAAGAAAGGAAAGGAGAAGGTATATCATGTCAATCTTCTTAAAATACTATGACAAGGAATCATCAGAAGTTGCACATATCATGACCCTAGCCATTGCAACAGAAATGCACGGTGAACCACTTCACTCTATGGAGTATCCACTCACAACTACAGAGGATTATGTTCAAGTAAATATTAGTGAACATTTAACTCCAGAGCAGAAGAAGAGGGTTCAGAAAGTGTTGGAAACCCATGCTGATGTGCTCACAGATAAGCCAGGTCGTACGAATCTGTTAGAGTACGACATGAAGGTTACAGACCCTACCCCAGTATGCATGAGAACATACCCTATACCCTATGCGAAAGCCCAAGCACTAAGGGAGGAAGTTGATTATCTGTTGAAGGAGAAAATTATCTCGAAGTCAGACTCTCCCTATAGCTCAAGTGTGGTGCTATTGAGAAAACCGAGTGGTGAACACAGGTTATGTATTGACTACCGGAAGCTTAATGCGATCACATAATCTCAGGTGGACCCATTACCTGACACCAACCAGCTGTTCTCTACACTGAGTAAGGCTAGGTATTTATCGAAGGTAGATCTAAGCAAGGGATACTACCAAATACCAGTGAAACCAGAAGTTAGGAAAATGCTGGCATTTAGTACATCAGATGGACACTACGAGTTTAATGTACTACCCTTTGGCCTGAAAAATGCTCCCAGTATCTTTTCAAGAAAGATGAGGAAATTATTGGAATCTCTACAAAATCCCCATATCACTAACTTTATGGATGATATTCTTGTTGCTACAAACACATTTGAAGAGCATATAGTAGCGCTCTCCATGTTGTTTGACAGACTGAGAGAAACTGGATTGACTGCACGTCCAACCAAGTGCTATATCGGTTGTAAGGAGTTGGAATTCCTAGGTCACACTATTTCTACAGGTCATATGTCTCCTGACCCAAAGAATATAGAGAAGCTAAAGAAGGCACCCCGACCTCAAACGAAGAAAGATGTGAGATCATTCGTGTCATTATGTGGGTTCTATCAGAAGTACATACCCCACTTTAACTCTCTTTGTGCACCATTAACTAACTTAACGAAGAAAGGACAGCCTGATAAAATCCAATGGAATGCTGATTGTGAAAAAGCTTACACAGAGCTAAAAGCAAAACTCACCAGCAAACCAATCCTTACGCTACCCGATATCACACAGGATTTTGTATTAAGGACGGACGCTAGCAGTATAGGTATTGGTGCAACTCTCTTGCAGAAATCAAAAGCCCAGCCGGATGAACTTTTACCAGTCGCCTACGCCAGTAGGAAGCTGAATGCAGCTGAGTTGAACTACTCGACCATAGAGAAAGAATGTTTAGCTCTAATTTGGTCCATCAACAAATTTTCACCTTATCTTTATGGGACACACTTCATTGTCCAAAGCGATCACAACCTTTAACATTCTTGGCTGCATCTAAAAAGCTAAATTCGAGATTGTTAAGGTGGAGTCTGCTTCTGGCGCCTTATTCCTTTACCGTGAATTACATTCCGGGAAGAGAAAATGTAGGAGCTGATTTTTTTAAGTCGACACCCTAGTACTCTGGAAGGACAGACGCAAAAGGATTAACCACAGCAGGGGTTTACACGTCAGCTATGACAAGTCACAGCTAGGAAAGGAGGGGGCTATGTCGTGAAACGAGTGTAACCCACTACTTTGTTAATCACTATGTCGAGATACAGATTTGCTTCAACCAATCAACGAGCAACGTTCACCAGTCTCTGAGACAGAATAAATTAACGGCCATCTTGTTCACGCAATATGGCGGAGGAAAACTGAATAAAATTAGGCTGTACAGCACTTGAGACTAAACCAGAGGAAACCAATCATTTTGCTCCGCCAGGAACCAACCAAACGCTTTCCTTAAGCATTCACCTACCTATATAATCGGGCGGATTTTATGCATAATCACACATCACCGACGCGAAGCCAGAGATACCGACCGACTGAAGAGGAGAAGTTGTCACCTTGATTTATAGCTTACCTGGAGTGCAATGACCTGCAGTCTGCTTTGCTAAGTCGAGTCAAAATCTGGCCGGTTTGAATCTTAGAGGGTAAATATATTTACGATAACCTTTAGGAAAATAGGCTTTCAGCAGGTCTATAATGTTGGTATTTTTTGTGTGTCATTTATACTACCTATCAGGTTACTGATTGTATCTTGGGGAAATTAAATATAATGATTGTATTTCCTATTATGATTGAATAGACCAAGACTAATAGGACTCATACCTCAATCTATTGTCTCCTATAACTCAATCTATTGTCTCACATGACTTCAGTCTATTATCTCCGATAAGACCAACTGCAATATAACCAAAACAGTCCTTGTTAGGACTCAACCTATTGTCTCCTATACTTCAATCTGTTATCTCAGACCAACTGCAATATAACCAAAACAGTCCTTGTTAGGACTCAATCTATTGTCTCCTATAACTTCAGTCTATTATCTCAGATAAAACCAACCGAAATATAACCAAAACAGTCCTTGTTAGGACTCAATCTCTTGTCTCATCTAACTCCAATCTATTGTCTCCTATAACTCCCACCTGATATATCACCAAACAGTCCTCGTCTCACATACTCCTATCATAAGAACAACAATATGGTTAGGATATATGTTGCCATCCAGTTTAGCAAGGGCCTGGTATATTATAGGGGGAAGGAAATGGTTGTATCACACCTAGGTGTACATATTATTGGATGTATTCATGTATTGCGTACATATTATTGGATGTATTCATGTATTGAATTTATATCATTGAATGTATTCATGCATTGAATTTATATTATTGAATGTATCCATGTATTAGTTTATCAGAAAGAATGTTTTGCAAGTAGACACCTGTCTTGTCTCGCTATTGCTAAATCATACTAAGCCATGTTGTCATTCATCCTACATGCAGACACTGAGACACGCTCATATCATATACACTAGAAATAGGTGGGCTTGAGAACAGAAATTAGCCCTTATTTTTCCTTGTTACAGGTTTTATTCGTGTCCTAAAACCTGAGATCGTGGGTCGTCAATCCAGCTGCCTGGAACTCCGCAGGAGCACAGAGGTTGTCCTGACTCTACATCTTTGGTCCCCCTCAGTCTTGGGTGGGCTAAAGGAACGATACTCAGCCGATGTTGTGTGAACCAACCAAAGAAGAACAGACCTTAGAGAGATGAGTACACATTAGTACCATTTCTGTCAGCACGGGCTAGTTAAAATCATAATAGTTAAATAATTAGAAACACCATGCTCTCACCTGTCAAACTGTCCTTTTTCCACACTGCGTGAAACATTCAACTATCATGCACACACACGCACACACACATGCATGTCGTCTAGCGATACTAGTAGTGTTGTGCATGAGGCTGGTAATCTCACCGTGTAACATCGGTTGCTACCGAAACCACTACTGCAAGAGCATCTGAATGCTTCATCCGGAGGCAAACCACACTGGTTGCCCCATTCTCCTTCAGGAGCGGAGAAGAGAAATATATATCCCCAAGTGAGCCTACTTGCTCTCACAAATCATTCTACACATAACCATAATTAAATAATAATAAAATGGACATAAAATAATATTCAACTATATGTACAACAAATACTCTCAATAATGAGAATAAGCTACTACCTCTCAACCGATCCACATCAATATTCGTTCCTGCACTCTGAACATGTTGTAAGTGACGACTGGTGCGCCTGTCAACAAGCGTGTCGTATATGACCCCTGATGAGATTTGGAACTCATCACATGAAACACATCGTTACCGAAACAACCCCTGCAATAGCATAAAAATGCTTCTTGTGGGCTTGTGATGGACACCAGCTGCATTGGTGTTTCCATGCTCCACAAGGAGCAAACAGAGAAACACCTCTGTCTCCAAGTGCCTTACTCACAAAGGAGTAGTATTGCGCTAACCAGAATTCTAAATGACTATTCTCACGTCACTCTAAGTAACCCACTAAAGATATACAGTGGAATAATAAATAATCGTGAAATACACTTTAACCTAAACTGTCTCTTCCATTACTGAAGAAAATTACATTAACCTGCCTTCACCCACGTGCCAATTCACACAATATAACATAGCGTAACATTATAGGCTTACAACACGTGGTAACTAAGCATGTTATTGCAGACTCCTTGGCGCCTTCTTTATTCACAGTCATCAACACGTGGCCCCCCGGTTGCCATCTTCCCAACTAGTTAATATTATCTAAATTAAAGTAATATCGCTTCTCTGCCTGGTTTCATGTATGAAAAAGTTTGCCTTTCTTGCCCGGTCTGATGAATGAAATAATTGCTACTAAACTCTTACAGCTGTGATTTGGACTTAACACTATTAAAATCTATCCACACATACTTTCACTCATCTATCATTTCAGAACTAAATCTAATGTCCTGGAAGAAATCTCCTTAGGAAACACATCCTTTTATCTATTTCATTAAACATTAGAACAGACACGCTGAATACTAATAATAAAACTAGATCACTAAAGCTAATCTAAATTAACTCACGTGTCATGTCTTTGTTCTTCTTCTACCCACACAGGGCGTGCCTAACTTCGTTTCTCTCTCGTCTGGGCGGCTCTTGAAATAATAGGGTCTTTCGCAGGCTTACACTCTCTTTATGAATGCCCTAGGGCTAATCGCTCAACTTAGTCCGCGGTGCGTATTGATTGGACCACTTAATTAACACTCGATGGTATGCAAATTAAAGAGCGAAAACACAAATATAACCCAAAACTATTTCTAGAGCGAAAACACAAATATACACCACAACTAATTTTTAGGCTTTATTGTGACCTAATAATATATCTTCTTCTTGAAAATGTTGTGATAAAAAGGCAATGAACCACGGAGACAATGGGGATGACAAGATATCGCGGTTACACACACACACACACACACACACACACACACACACACACACACACACACACACACACACACACACACACACACACACACACACACACACACACACACACACACACACACACACACACACACACACACACACACACACACACACACACACACACACACACACACACACACACACACACACACACACACACACACACACACACACACACACACACTCACACACACACACACTCACACACACATATATATATATGGCGAGAGACAGACATGTAGATAGATAGATAGACAGAAAGACAGATAGATAGATAGATAGATAGATAGATAGATAGATAGATAGATAGATAGATAGATAGATAGATAGATAGATAGATAGATAGATAGATAGATAGATAGATAGGTGGGTGGGTGGTTTAAGTAAGTAGGCAAGCAGTTAGATAGAAATATAGATAGATAGGCAGACAAACAGATAGATAGACAGACAGACAGACAGACAGAAAGACAGATAGATAGATAGATAGATAGATAGATAGATAGATAGATAGATAGATAGATAGATAGATAGATAGATAGATAGATAGATAGATAGATAGATAGATAGATAGAACCCGATACCTTTGAGAGACGAGCGCTGTAACCACACTGTCAATCGAACAACGTCTTAGTATGGGAAGTAGAACGCTGACCGTACATGAGAACAACTGAGAGCACTGCCCTCCAATGGCTCAAAGAGAAAAGACTGAATATCAGGTCCCCCCAGATAGATAGATAGATAGATAGATAGATAGATAGATAGATAGATAGATAGATAGATAGAGAGATAGACTGACAGATAGATAGATAGACAGATAGATAGACAGACAGACAGACAGACAGACAGATAGATAGATAGATAGATAGATAGATAGATAGATAGATAGATAGATAGATAGATAGATAGATAGATAGATAGATAGATAGATAGATAGATAGAACGAACGAACGAACTTTATTTTCAAAGGGTTGAGAATTGGGCACGCAGGCCCGTCTAACATTCTGCCCTTCCTTTCGCTCACCTTTCATACTGAATTCATTTATTCTCATATGCATTTTACATATCAATTTCAAGAAATTCAACGTAAAGTAAATAATAATATAGCACACTCATATTGACATTAATTACTTACAAGCATGACATAACATATGTTGAAAAGTACAAACATCGTCATTAGAACCTACAGTTGATGTTATAAGAAAAGATAATCCGATTAGGGGGGCATGTAATCAGAATTCAGAAAGTATTCAAAAAGTCTATGATTGTATGAATAGGGACTGAGGTTGTTTCTTAGGTTATGTGGAAGACAATTCCAAAGATGACCAGCAGAGTACGCTAAGTTTTTCTTGAATAAGTCAAGCCTAGGCTTGGGCACTTGCAATCTGTTAAAGCGTAGACTGCGTCTTTCATTGTAATTGAACATTTGCCACAGATATGCTGGAGCATTGTGTGACAGGATTTTGTGAACAAATTTAGCTTTGTTAAACAGAAGGCGCTTTCTTAAGGGCAGTATTCGGAGGTTTTTATAGAAATCTACACACTGAGTTAGGCAGTTGTCAGAGACTAGACGCACTGCACGCTTTTGTAGTGAACGGAGTCTCTTTGTGTTGGACATTGAGCAACCATCCCAGATTGTGGAGCAATAGTCAAGGTTTGCTTGTATGTGAGATATATAGAACAATTTTCGTGCATCTTCATCTAGGAAATGTTTGATTTTAGCTAACTGGTAAACTTTCTGTGCCGTTTGCTTGGTCAGTGCATGTACATGTGAGTTCCAGTTTAGATGCTGGTCAACGATTATACCTAGAGTTTTATGTTCATTAACGTTTTCAATTAGTGAGGTACCATTGTAGATCTGAAGTGTTGTTTTCTCTGAATTTTGTAATTTTTGTCTAGTTGATATTAACATGCATTTCGTTTTAATGATATTTATTAGCATGCGATTACCGTTGCTCCACTTAATCAGATTATCTTTATTCTTTTGTAACGATAGTTCGAGTGTTTTACAACTTTTATCACTCTTGTAAACAGTACAGTCGTCCGCAAACAGATCACAGGAGTAGTGCTTGATGTGAAGAGGAAGGTCATTAATGTATATGGTAAAAAGTAGAGGACCAAGTATAGAACCCTGAGGAACGCCAGTATTTATTACTGCTGGGCTAGAATATGAGTTATTGTAAGAAACTACATGTTTTCTGTCTGACAGGAATGATGTAATCATTGTCATCAGTTGAAAGTTTATTTTTGATGTTTCTAGTTTTCTAATTAAAATAGCGTGATCTATCATATCAAATGCTTTTTTAAAGTCTACAAAGACTGCCCCACACATGTTATCGTTGTTAATATTTAGGTGCCAGTTGTCTATCATCTTAGTTAGAGCAGTGTGACATGAATGTTTAGGCCTAAACCCCGATTGACTATCAATTAGCAAGTCGTTGTTAACTAGGTGTTGTAGTGTTATTTTGTGAATGTGTTTTTCCAGTGGTTTGGATAGCGATGATATTAGAGAGATTGGCCTATAGTTACCAAGGTTACGAGTATCAGAGGAACCAGGTTTGAAAAGTGGATATACCTTAGCGACTTTAACGTGCAACGGGAAGTAACTCTTTGCGATACATAGATTGTATATGTATGTTAGTGAATCACTAATAACTGGCGCAGCATAGCGCAGTATTCGATTACTGATTCCATCAAGTCCTGATGAGTTGTTCTCTTTAAGGCCTAGAAGATAGTTATACACTTCATTAACTGTCATATACGGAATGTCGGATGGGACTGTGTTCGTGCATTTGTTCTCACTGAATGCTAACAGTTGGCCTAGGTCACAAGGATAATCTGGTATCGTAGATTTAAGACTGGTTATTTCTGCCTGAAAGTAATCGCTAAAGTCCGTACACGTAAATGAGGTATTGCGGCTTAATGAGTCTGTGAACTTCGTTTGTTTGCTAGAGTGTTGATTGCTTTCCACATATCTTTACTGTATGTTTTGTTCTGAATTAAGTTTTTAAAGTATGTTTTCTTTTCTCTACGTATTAAATAGTGTACCTTGTTTCTTTGTGCTCTGTATGTGTTAAAGTCCTTATTTCTGTGAGCTCGATCTCGCTGCCTCGTGGCTTCTAGCACTGCTTGTGTGATCCAAGGAGATTTGATCTGTCGTTTCACACGAACTTCTTTAGCTGGTGCATGGTTATCAAACACACAATGAAAGATACGTGTCCAATGAGCTATGGCGTCATCGGGATCAAAAAGCTGGTAAACATTGGCCAGAGGGGCAGCTCGCAAATCATTTAAAAATAGTCCATAGTTAAAATTTTTGAAACTTCTAAATTTAATACTTAAATGTTTATTTCTGGGAGCTTTATTTTTATTCTTTGACCACATGTAACATATTGGATAGTGGTCACTCATTGCTACAATAGTTGTCCCTTTGCAACCATCCTCTGATCAGTACAATCTCCTCCAAGATGTCCATCGGTTTCATCGCCGTCTGCGACTTCAGCTCCATTTCCGCAACAGTGATGGTTCCCAGAGATCGCAGGCTGAATCAGATGATGCCTTTGCACGCTTTGCTCCTCCTAAGAATAAACATTTTACACCCTCTCCTGGGGCTTCCCACGCTCTGGATTTATATATTCAGAATACCCTCCACGACATTCAGCAGCTCCAACATCAACGCCTGCGTTATTCAAACCTCTCTTCTGATGAGTCTCATGCCCTCTCTAAGCTCCGCCGCAGAGATGACATTGTTATCAAACCGGCTGACAAAGGAGGTGCCATTGTGGTATGGCGCAAGGACCTGTACCTCCAAGAAGGTAATAAGCAGCTCACCAACACCTCCTTCTACCAGCGCCGTGACAATGATGCGACAGTCCTCAACAATCGTCTGGTCCATGACACCATCAAAAGTCTTATCGCCAACAAGTCCTTACCTTCTAGCGCTTCTCATCTCCGTATTGACAATAGTGGTCTGGGCAAGCCTGTGTTTTATATGCTTTCCAAAATTCATAAACCCTCCAACCCTGGGAGACCCATTGTCTCTGCGTGTGCCTGCCCTACCGAACGTATATCAGACTTGCTCGACGGCATCTTCCAACCTATTGTAGAGCAGCTTCCTTCCTTCTCAAAGGACACAAACCACGCTCTTACTACTTTTTCCTCTATTCAGCTTTCTCCAGACCGTACCTACCGTTTATTTCTGTTAGATGTTTGCTCACTTTACACTTCCATTCCTCACTCTGATGGTCTCCGAGCTCTCCGGTTTTTCCTGGACCAGCGCACGCACCCCTCTATCGCTACAGAGACTCTCCTGTGCCTTGCAGAACTGGTCCTTCGACTCAATTCCTTTGAGATCAATGGACAGTTCTTTGACCAAATAAGTGGAGTTGCCATGGGCACCAAGATGGGTCCCAGTTATGCCTGCCTCTTCATGGGCTACCTGGAGTATCAGGTGTGGCAGCAGTATCCTGGACCTTTTCCATTGATGTATCATAGATACATCGATCATGGCATAGGTCTCACCGATATGCCAGAGGTTGACCTATCTAGGTTCATTAATTTCATTAACAACTTCCACCCTGCGATCCAATTCACCTCTCACATCTCCACTGTCTCTGTTAATTTCCTTGACATTGTTATCACTATCACTCCCCCCACCTCACCACTTCGGTGTACTACAAACCCACCGATGCACACAGTTACCTCCTTTATACTTCCTCTAATCCTCCGGCTTGTCGGGACTCCTTGCCTTTCTCACAACTTCTCCGCCTCCGTCGGTTATGCCAAGATGATGACAACTTTCTATGCCAAGCACAAGAAATGTTGGACTTCTTCCGTAACAGACAGTATCCAGAAGATGTTCTTACCTCTGCCTTAGAACGTGTTCTCCCTATCTCCTCTATGACATCTCTCAGTTTAATTCCACACATGTGGCCATCCACTTCAATGGCCCTGACCACCACGGTGCCACTGACATCCAGGTGACAGCCAACAGATACTGTTCCTCGGACGCCAACAGTTGGTTTCGCCAGGAACAACGCCTCATCCATCTTATGGGTTGCCTCAAACCACACGGTTTGAATACCCAACATTCTTTTGTCTGAGACGCCTTTCTCTATCGAGTCCCAGTTGTATTATGACTTTCTACTTTGATGCGATCACCCTTTTTTTAATATATTTTTTTTATTTTTTATTTTATAATTACCATTTTTTTAATTTAATAATTTTATTTATTTATTTATTTACTTATTATCATTTTTTTAAAATTTGTTTATTTATTTTATTTTATTTAAAAAAAAAATTTTTAAATTTTTTTTCCTTTATTATTTTTTATTTTATTCATTTCTTTATTTTTATTTATTTATTTGTTTTAAATTTATTTATTATTGTTATTTATTTATTTATATTTTATTTATTTTTTTATTTTATTTATTATTTATTGATTACTTTTTTCTTTTTTCTCACTCTTTTCAAGTCCTTGTTTTCATTATTTCTTATTTTTAATGTACTATCAACTTCCTCTTTCCGCTTTAGTGGCAGCCATCTTGCTTCACATGTGACTGGACTTAATATTAAGGGAGTTTTTTCTCTTATTTTTATAGTTTCATGTTCTCTAATTAATTCTCATTTTCTTTCCCTCCTGTCTCTTGTTTGTATGTCCCTGACGAAGGCCTTGTGGCCGCAACGTAGGTTTTTCTTGTCCTTCTCCTTGTAAGACGTATTACTATTTGTGTGGGTGTGTGTGTGTGTGTTTTTTTTTCAACTACAATAGGAACAGAGCATTCTAGAATGTTATCTGTACAGGTGACGTAGATGTGGTCAATTGTTGTGGATGATGTCGTTGTTACCCTGGTAGGCTGGTTGACTATTTGTTTTAAGTTGTAAGATAGTATGATGTTTTCCCACGTTTGGTTTTTGTTATGCATGTCAATGTTGAAGTCACCCAAAAGAATAATTTCTTTGGCAGTGGTAAATACTGTGTCCATCATAGTGGTGAAATTTTCATACCAGATGGTTCCTGCACTGGGGTTTCTATAAAGATACCCGATTAGAAATTGTCCCTGACTGGGTATTTTTATTTCTAACCAAATGCACTCGGTCTCTGCTGTCTCTAAATCACTTCTGCGGCGAAAACTAATGGAATTGGAAATATATACTACTATAACTGTTTCTAGCTTACTACTTGAGTCTCGTCGAACAGTTGTAAAGCCTTGAAGTGTAATATCATCATCTGATATTTTGTCATTTAAACGACTTTCCGAAAGTCCAAAAACATGAAAATTTTGATTCAGAATTCCTTTAAGTTCAGGAAGTTTGCCTAATAGATGGTATATGTTTAGATGACCCAGTCAGACCATCCTTAATTAACCATTGTGTCTGATTTGTATGCATTTAACTTTGGAGAGGAGGTTTAAAAATATCAATAACAAAAGCAGCATTAACACAAAAATCACGAATATTTAGACTAATTAACTTCACCAAGTAAGTGAAAGTAAAAATGTTAGTTCTTAATATTGATAACAGGGCTGTTGAAAGTACAAATTTGGTAGATTAGGACGTGAAGGATGATGCATGGGGTAGAATGTGGTTGCGGGATATTCATGTGTTCTTGTTGTGGGATGGGAGTATGCTGACCAATATGATCTCCCGGCAGAAGGTAAATAGTCCAAGAGTCTTTGATGTAGTGGGAAATTAGGAAAGGTAGGGTACAGATGTTGATACATAGGAAGATGGTACAAATGCGGTGACGGGGGGTAGGTTTCTTGTGTCTGTGACATTGATGGTTGGAGTGAGGATGTATCAGGACATGAAGACTGAGTTTGTTGAGTTGCTTCATTTGTACACTTTTGAGGATAGAGTCTGTCACATCATTCCTGTTGAGTAAGTGAGTAAGTGCAGCAATTTATAAGAACAGGTGTGATTTGATGTTCTTGATTATGAGATGATGTTGAGTGGGTTGTTGTTAGAAGTAGTAAGTAATGGTGTAAGGTCATAATTACTATATGAGAAGCAGGTATTCACTGTTGATAGATGACTGGTTGGATTTTGAGATCCTGGTGTGTGGCCGACTCCTTTGAAGGTGCGTTCTGGGTACATGGATTTGCAGTAATGGGCTCTGACTGGAGGAATAATGGACGAGAAGTAGATTTTCGCATTAGGGAATAACGAATGGAATTTTGATGTGATTTGGTTTAGACCAGCCTGGGATATTTCAATATCTTTGAGCGAGTCTGATAGACCTATATGAGTAGTTACTCTGGTGACAGCGGGATCAGATGGAAAACGTTTAAGGTGTGACAGTAAGTCCTGAGTGGATGCCCAGTTCTTGAAGCGAACAGTGACCGAGTCCATATCGTTTGTTAACAATCTAGATTTTTGTAGTTCCTTGACATTCTGGTCCCCGAAAATAAGGTGCTGTAGTGAATTTCGGAGAATCCAGGACACTTACTTGGCTGTGGTGGAGTTTTAGTTGCGTAATGTTTTGCTCGGATTCGTTGCTAGTGTTTTTCAGTTTTTGACACAGTTTGTCCGTTTTCTCTTGTGGTGTACCGTATACTGCTGGCTTTTTTCATAGCTACTTTTAAGTACCGTATGTTCTGTCTGAAGCTTCCCATACGACTGTCTTAGGCTGTTCAGCTCTGCTCTAAGTAAATCTATCTCAGACATAATACTTGTAAATACATCATGATGATATGCTACTTGTAAGGGTTGTGGTGATGATGGTACTGGACCGCTAACAACAAATTCTGTGAGTGAATGGTGATCCGCCTCTGTGATTCCATATTCTGTTTCTGCTGTAACTGGTCTTTTCAGCTCAGTTTGTGATAATGTGTTGCATTCATCAATACATGGCATATATGGTTCTACATTGTTGTCAACGGGTGTACAAGTATGACAATGCGAAGATATGTCTGGTAAGTTGAAAAGAGCTAAGTTGGATGTGACGGCCTGTCGACTGACTCCAGCAGTAGTTGCAGTTATCAATAATTTGTTTAAATCTTTCTGTATCCAATTTTTCACAGCAGTCTCTGAACCTTGAATCATGACCTTGTTGGAGGTGTTATAAAAATGGAGAAAAACATCTTCAGTGGAAATAACATCTTC
>JAMPIV010002289.1:7500-125000 GCA_024509875.1 Oreohelix idahoensis | reverse complement strand
TTTATGATTTTAAAACCTAACTCTGGGAAGGGTAGTGAATTTATCACTGTCCGTCCGAAAAAGTTAGTGCTTGTAGCCTAACACGCGTGATAGTAGCATTTGTGTATCGCGCGACGCGTGTTGCATGCGTTCCTGATTTTCAGCCCTCCCTCTCTCTTTATCCTTTAGTCCATCTGTTCGTTCGTTCCGCCGTGTATAAAATGGAATGAATGAAATATTAAAATTAGGTCATTGTTCAGCTTGGTATCTCAATGTTTTTTTCCAAGAAATACAGCACACGTTTCATTGAAGAAAGCGGGTAATAATATAGTAAGCTTTTACTATCAACGTGAAAGCGTTACAATTTGCAGACGAAGCAGAAAACAAGGGGAATTTCGAGTACTGTCATTGTGACAGCACTGTTCTTTACCATTCTTCTTCCTTTATTTATTATATGTATTTATTAGGCTTTATATTTACTTGATAATTTATATATGTGGATTAGAATATTCCACGACACCTCCCCTCTTAAAACAGACATTATATGTCAGTCCTTTATTCTATATTCACATAGAGAAATTTATTATTATTTCTGGGGTTTACGGTGATTCTCATCACACGGATGGCGGCTTAAAAAATCCGCTCCCAAATTGGTTTTTTCCAGATATATACTCAATGCTAAAATTATATGGAGCCAAAAGTAAAGACCATCGGAGTAACCTGGAGTTCTCATGCCTAGCCTGTGCTAGAAACGATAATTTTTTTTTTTTTTTTTTTTTTTTTTTAGGTTTTTTTTTTTTTTTTTTTTTTTTTTTTTTTTTTTGTTTTTTTTTTTTTTTTTTTTTATTTTTTTTTTTTTTTTTTTTTTTTTTTTTTTTTGTGGTCTGTTTGCAACTTAAATGCCTTCCCATATAGATAAATATTGAATTTCTTTATCGCCCATATTACTGCAAGACATTCTTTTTCGCTAGTTGAGTAGTTGATTTCAGCTTTATTCAACTTTCTGCTAGCATATGCCACTGGGCTTAATTCCCCATCCAATGCATCTGATTTCTGTAGTAGAGTTGCACCTAACCCAATATTACTTGCATCCGTCCTTACTATGAATTCTTGACTTAAGTCAGGTAATTTCAAAATGGGTTTACTTGTGAGCTTTTCCTTCAATTCTTGGTAAGTCATTTCACATTGTGGTGTCCATGTAATGCGATCTGGATGTCCTTTACGTGTCAATTCAGTTAACGGTGCACATATGGAATTAAAGTTTTTGATATACTTCTGGTAGAAACCACATAATGAGACAAAGGATCTCACGTCCTTCTTGGTTTGTGGTCTCGGGGGCTTTCTGTAGTTTCTCTAAATTCTTTGGGTCAGGGGTCATGTTTCCCTGATAAACTGTGTGTCCCAAAAATTCCAATTCTTTACATCCAACGCAACATTTGGTTGGTCGGGCTGTTAAATTTGCCTCCCTAAGTCGATCAAACAGCATGTTCAGAGAGTCAATGTGTTCCTCAAATGTTTCTGTTGCTATAAGGATATCATCCATAAAATTTGTTATACAGGGATTATTCAGAGGATCCAATAATTTTCTCATCATTCTAGAGAAGACACTAGGCGCATTCTTCAATCCAAATGGCAATCTATTAAACTCATAGTGTCCTTCTGAGGTACTAAAAGCTAGGTATGGTCTAACCTCAGGCTTTACTGGAATCTGATAATATCCTTTACTCAGATCCACTTTGGAGAAATATTTAGCTTTATTTAGTCTGGCAAACAGCTGATTTGTATCTGGCAATGGATCCACCTGTCCTTCTGTAATAGCATTCAGTCTCCTGTAATCTATACAGAGTCTATGTTCTCCAGAGGGCTTCCTTAAGAGCACCACACCGGAACTATACGAAGACTCACTGTGCGAAATAATTCCTTCCTTCAATAGATAGTCTATCTCTTCCTTCAAAGCTTTCTCCTTAGCAAACGGAATCGAATATGGTTTCATACAGACAGGTGTGGAGTCTATTAGTTTCATATCATATTCCAATAGGTTTGTATGCCCTGGTCGGTCTGTTAACACCTCTGCATGATTATTTAGAACCTGTTGCACTCTCTCTTTCTGAGTTTTCGTTAAATGTGTACTGATTTTCACCTGTGCTGCTGTCTCACAGGGGTGTAATGGATATTCAAATGATGAAAGTGGTTCCTTTTTCATCTCCATGGCGATGGACAAGGTCAACAAGTGCGTCTCTTCCTGATGTTCTCTTTCCAAATATTTCTTCAGGAGATTCACATGATAGATTTTTTCTTTCCCCTTCTTATCTATCTTATAATTTGTTCTAGACACCTTCTCTAAAACTGTATATGGACCCTGCCATCCAATTTGTAACTTATTCTGACTCCCGGGCAAAAGAAGCAGTACTTTCTCTCCCACAGCCAAATTTCTGTCTTTCGCCTTCCTGTTATAATAGGCAGCATGTTTCTTCCTGGCTTGTTTCAAATTTTCATTGGCAAGTTTCCAGCCAGTTTTTAACCGAGTGGTCAGCTCATTCACATATTGGTATGAAGATGTAATGTTTTCCTCTGCCTTTTCATCAGTCCACGTTCTTAACATAGCTTCGAGTGGACCTTTTATTGTGTGGACCTATTTGTCCATGCACCGGTATGGTCTCTTCCACTCGAAGCTTTATAGTGATGATTTTTCCTCCCAGAATTATCATTCACAAAACGACCGCTACCAATTTTTCTTTGGGGCTTTCTCCCCACTTAAAATTCTTGATGAGAGATTTCCTCCCTACATCCTCTTCCTCCAGTTTGTTTAAGTCCGATTGAGGGATTTTCGGCTTATCCTGGGGTAAGACATCTTTTTTGCACTCTCCGCATAGTGGCCATTGTAAAACAGTTAAGTGAAGCTTGTCCGTGAAAAGGGGCTTCCCATTCCATTTGGTCCACTTTATCAAATCTATTTTTCTTTTTATTATCAGGCCTAATTTTGCCCCGTGGCGTGTCCAGGTCCTGATCCATGTTCCCACTTGTGGGTGTTCCCTCATGTGCTATGCTACACCTTTCTACAAAATTCTCAATGTCCCATCTTGCTTTGGGCCAATAATAATTGTGAGCCACCTTTTGAATGATGGTACCTATCTTCTCATGGTCCCCATCTGGTTTCACATGTAGGCTCCTTATTAAGTCTGCCCTATATCTTTTTGGAAGAACCAGCTGTCCGTGACCTTTGGATCTAGCTCCAGTCTTCCTATACATCAACTTGTTTTTCATGTAAAAATCTCCCTTGCCTGGAGTTGTATGACAAGTTGACAATTTTCTGAAACAAGGCTTGAGTGTTTTATCCCCAGCCTGTGCCTTCCTCATCTCTTCTGGAGTGGTATCTAACATAATATCCTCCTCCTGTCTTGAGGTCGACCTGACCTGAAGGGTTGCCATATACACAGGTTTCCTTCTACAATGGTCAGTGTCATGATTGTTCATCTTACAATTTTTACACCACCTTTTTCCTTGGTTGAAAGATTTTCTTTCATCATATTTCCTTTCATCGAATTGTGGGAATTTATTTTTATTTTCATACCGTGGCCTATCAAATTGGTGCTTACCTTTATTTTGATCCTTAGGATCAAATTTATTAAAGTTCTGTGGTGCCCTAAAGTTATCCACTTGTTTCTTTTTATTACCTGTTACCTCTGCTTGAGCTGCTTGATACCTTTCAGCAACATTTAGCAACTCATCCAGCCTCTCTGCACCTTGTTCCATGAGAAACTTTCTCAGGTCTAGAGCCATGGACTCTCTTAATTGCTCTATAAGGACCATTTCCTTAAGATCTTGGGTTTTCCCCAGAGAAGTCCATTTCTCCAAGTATGTCTCTATTCGTGCAGAGAACTGGTGATAAGTTTCACCTGACAGTAGTTTAGCATTCCTAAATTTTTTCCTATAAAATTCAGCATTCTTTTCATATCTTAACAAAAGAGCCTGCTTTAGCATATCATAATTTTCCTGATCACCTCTGCTCATTTTTGCAAAAACTTCATAAGCTGCCCCACGAAGTCCCTGAGATAACTTTAAGCTCCACCTTTCTCTCTCTAACCCATATGTGGTAGCTAATAGTTCATATCTATTTAGGTAGCTCTCAATATCATCGTCTTTCTCAACAAAATGATCTAAATGAAAATTCATAGCTGAGGTTGAGGCTCCTTGGCTAGCAGTGGCATCAGAGGCAAAGGGACTGGCACCATTTTCAGGAGCATGGCCTTGAAACTCAAATTCCCTGAGTCGTAACTCATGTTCCCTTTGTAATCTTTTATCTTCTGCTTCCCTTTCTGCAGCTAATTTCTTGTCTTCCCTTTCTGCAGCTAATTTCTTCTCTTCCCTTTCTGCAGCTAATTTCTTCTCTTCCCTTTCTGCAGCTAATCTTGTGTCTTCTCTTTCTGCTTCCAATTTCTTAGCCTCTTTGTCAGCCTCAATCTGCAACCTCTTAGTCTCAGCCTCAGCCTCAAATTGTAACCTCTTAATTTCCCTTTCAGCCTCTAACTTTCTTTCGGCTTCAAACCTTCTTTCTTCGCGTTCAATAAATTTGTCACATTCCGTAGTGACATAGGCAACCATAACTTGCCCATCTAATCCTAACTCTTTTGCAGTCTGTACAGCAGCAGATCGAAACTTGGCCAGGTCCGCCATTTTCTATCAGGTAAAGTTCTACAATGTCTAACCAACAATTTAATCTCTAAATATATCTAATGGACAACACAGGCACCGTGAGCTCAACCTTATTTAATTCCACCCAAGGATACCTTTTAATTCTTATATTCCCTGAAGTGAATTACCCCCAATATTTTTAATAGGGAAAGATTCAAAATCCCAAGAGCGAGCCCCCAATATATGTGGTGAAGTGGGATGTTATAAATATTTATATGGGACTTAGTGTACTGACTGAGATCAGCTGTGAAGGTATCTATATCTATTAAGAGTAGTGTATTATAGATAACCTTACTTGCTACCACATATCTATATATCTCAGTCAGAATTATTCCGGAATAGTGTGATGACTACGTTATGTGTCTAGGGTATGTGTATGATGAAGTGTAAGTCACAACAACAGACAGATAAACAATTTAATTTAATCCACTACTCTTGACAACACTGTGACACTCACATACATATAACACTCTATGAGAATATCTTAAGGAGTCACTGATAACTTTTCAAATAACAATATGTATTCATGGTTATCATAAAGGTATATGTGTCCTGATTCAAATACAAAGGAACCAGGAATCACAATCAATTTTAATTACAAGTATATGTACAGACTTTATCAATATGAATATTGTAGTGACATATATTATTAAAATATCCTATGTGTGTCAGTTGTGTAGTGGTAATATGAGGTAATACTGGTTTTGTTTTGTTCAAGCTCTGTTGGTATTTGTCATCATGACTTCAATAGTTTGTCTTTTGGGACTAGTATTGGAGATGTTCTCAGTTCCTGATATTAAGACAATTAAATTCCCCTCTGAATGTTATTGTTACAAAGTCATTTCAAGATGAGGGGACATAATGTTGAGCTCAGCTGGCCAAATCAGCTTATCTTGGGTGATGGCGGCAGGGAAGGACTCCTCTGCTCGAATTCTCCTCTGGGCTCTGGAGACACCTCACTGATAGCTAAAAAGACCAAGGAGTATGCTGTCCGACTCTGGATTCAGCAAAGCTCTGACCAGGTGCTGCTCAATACCATCAAGACCACGGTCCCACAATTTCATGGAAATAAACACAGATACGTTGATTAGCAATGAATTCTGGCACAATTACTGGCACAAATTCCCATCTGCTTATGTTCCAGGCTTTTATTTAACACAAATATGAGCTGGCTTCAACGCACTGTTGCTTTATCAAGATTATTTGCACTAGTGGTCTCGAACTAACGCTCCTAAGTGAGTATATCAGCGAGTCTAGCCAATGAGGCCACGTTTCGACAAGTGTTTGAAAAAATGTTACCTTTTCACGTCTCCCCTAACAACGAAAGATAGTATTTATAGCCCGACCAATCGTGGTTAGTCTTTCATTTGTTGCGCTCCAATCAATTTGGAGTTTACATGGTAGGCTAATTCTGTAACGTAAGATTTTTTTCAAACACGTTATAAAAAAATTTTATGAGCAGAAATGATTCCATGCTGTCAGGCATCCCCACTATTTTATTTTGGGTATAATTTATTAATTCCTGGACTATTTGCGTAACGTTTTACATATTCTTTGTCAGCAAGCCCTAAGGAACCCAAATATCCAAATTTAAAAGAGCTACGTGGCTGCGTTCAAAATATGCAATTCCTTCTACCTCCTGTTTCGAAGATGTGCTGTCTGGGTACTGTAATGTTTTCAAACGTAAACCCATCTATTGTTATCTTTCCTAATAAGCGTTTTTTATGATTTTAAAACCTAACTCTGGGAAGGGTAGTGAATTTATCACTGTCCGTCCGAAAAAGTTAGTGCTTGTAGCCTAACACGCGTGATAGTAGCATTTGTGTATCGCGCGACGCGTGTTGCATGCGTTCCTGATTTTCAGCCCTCCCTCTCTCTTTATCCTTTAGTCCATCTGTTCGTTCGTTCCGCCGTGTATAAAATGGAATGAATGAAATATTAAAATTAGGTCATTGTTCAGCTTGGTATCTCAATGTTTTTCCAAGAAATACAGCACACGTTTCATTGAAGAAAGCGGGTAATAATATAGTAAGCTTTTACTATCAACGTGAAAGCGTTACAATTTGCAGACGAAGCAGAAAACAAGGGGAATTTCGAGTACTGTCATTGTGACAGCACTGTTCTTTACCATTCTTCTTCCTTTATTTATTATATGTATTTATTAGGCTTTATATTTACTTGATAATTTATATATGTGGATTAGAATATTCCACGACACCTCCCCTCTTAAAACAGACATTATATGTCAGTCCTTTATTCTATATTCACATAGAGAAATTTATTATTATTTCTGGGGTTTACGGTGATTCTCATCACACGGATGGCGGCTTAAAAAATCCGCTCCCAAATTGGTTTTTCCAGATATATACTCAATGCTAAAATTATATGGAGCCAAAAGTAAAGACCATCGGAGTAACCTGGAGTTCTCATGCCTAGCCTGTGCTAGAAACGATAAAGGTTTGTGGTCTGTTTGCAACTTAAATGCCTTCCCATATAGATAAATATTGAATTTCTTTATCGCGCATATTACTGCAAGACATTCTTTTTCGCTAGTTGAGTAGTTGATTTCAGCTTTATTCAACTTTCTGCTAGCATATGCCACTGGGCTTAATTCCCCATCCAATGCATCTGATTTCTGTAGTAGAGTTGCACCTAACCCAATATTACTTGCATCCGTCCTTACTATGAATTCTTGACTTAAGTCAGGTAATTTCAAAATGGGTTTACTTGTGAGCTTTTCCTTCAATTCTTGGTAAGTCATTTCACATTGTGGTGTCCATGTAATGCGATCTGGATGTCCTTTACGTGTCAATTCAGTTAACGGTGCACATATGGAATTAAAGTTTTTGATATACTTCTGGTAGAAACCACATAATGAGACAAAGGATCTCACGTCCTTCTTGGTTTGTGGTCTCGGGGCTTTCTGTAGTTTCTCTAAATTCTTTGGGTCAGGGGTCATGTTTCCCTGATAAACTGTGTGTCCCAAAAATTCCAATTCTTTACATCCAACGCAACATTTGGTTGGTCGGGCTGTTAAATTTGCCTCCCTAAGTCGATCAAACAGCCTGTTCAGAGAGTCAATGTGTTCCTCAAATGTTTCTGTTGCTATAAGGATATCATCCATAAAATTTGTTATACAGGGATTATTCAGAGGATCCAATAATTTTCTCATTTCTAGAGAAGACACTAGGCGCATTCTTCAATCCAAATGGCAATCTATTAAACTCATAGTGTCCTTCTGAGGTACTAAAAGCTAGGTATGGTCTAACCTCAGGCTTTACTGGAATCTGATAATATCCTTTACTCAGATCCACTTTGGAGAAATATTTAGCTTTATTTAGTCTGGCAAACAGCTGATTTGTATCCGGCAATGGATCCACCTGTCCTTCTGTAATAGCATTCAGTCTCCTGTAATCTATACAGAGTCTATGTTCTCCAGAGGGCTTCCTTAAGAGTACCACACCGGAACTATACGAAGACTCACTGTGCGAAATAATTCCTTCCTTCAATAGATAGTCTATCTCTTCCTTCAAAGCTTTCTCCTTAGCAAACGGAATCGAATATGGTTTCATACAGACAGGTGTGGAGTCTATTAGTTTCATATCATATTCCAATAGGTTTGTATGCCCTGGTCGGTCTGTTAACACCTCTGCATGATTATTTAGAACCTGTTGCACTCTCTCTTTCTGAGTTTTCGTTAAATGTGTACTGATTTTCACCTGTGCTGCTGTCTCACAGGGGTGTAATGGATATTCAAATGATGAAAGTGGTTCCTTTTTCATCTCCATGGCGATGGACAAGGTCAACAAGTGCGTCTCTTCCTGATGTTCTCTTTCCAAATATTTCTTCAGGAGATTCACATGATAGATTTTTTCTTTCCCCTTCTTATCTATCTTATAATTTGTTCTAGACACCTTCTCTAAAACTGTATATGGACCCTGCCATCCAATTTGTAACTTATTCTGACTCCCGGGCAAAAGAAGCAGTACTTTCTCTCCCACAGCCAAATTTCTGTCTTTCGCCTTCCTGTTATAATAGGCAGCATGTTTCTTCCTGGCTTGTTTCAAATTTTCATTGGCAAGTTTCCAGCCAGTTTTTAACCGAGTGGTCAGCTCATTCACATATTGGTATGAAGATGTAATGTTTTCCTCTGCCTTTTCATCAGTCCACGTTCTTAACATAGCTTCGAGTGGACCTTTTATTGTGTGGACCTATTTGTCCATGCACCGGTATGGTCTCTTCCACTCGAAGCTTTATAGTGATGATTTTTCCTCCCAGAATTATCATTCACAAAACGACCGCTACCAATTTTTCTTTTGGGGCTTTCTCCCCACTTAAAATTCTTGATGAGAGATTTCCTCCCTACATCCTCTTCCTCCAGTTTGTTTAAGTCCGATTGAGGGATTTTCGGCTTATCCTGGGGTAAGACATCTTTTTGCACTCTCCGCATAGTGGCCATTGTAAAACAGTTAAGTGAAGCTTGTCCGTGAAAAGGGGCTTCCCATTCCATTTGGTCCACTTTATCAAATCTATTTTTCTTTTTATTATCAGGCCTAATTTTGCCCCGTGGCGTGTCCAGGTCCTGATCCATGTTCCCACTTGTGGGTGTTCCCTCATGTGCTATGCTACACCTTTCTACAAAATTCTCAATGTCCCATCTTGCTTTGGGCCAATAATAATTGTGAGCCACCTTTTGAATGATGGTACCTATCTTCTCATGGTCCCCATCTGGTTTCACATGTAGGCTCCTTATTAAGTCTGCCCTATATCTTTTTGGAAGAACCAGCTGTCCGTGACCTTTGGATCTAGCTCCAGTCTTCCTATACATCAACTTGTTTTTCATGTAAAAATCTCCCTTGCCTGGAGTTGTATGACAAGTTGACAATTTTCTGAAACAAGGCTTGAGTGTTTTATCCCCAGCCTGTGCCTTCCTCATCTCTTCTGGAGTGGTATCTAACATAATATCCTCCTCCTGTCTTGAGGTCGACCTGACCTGAAGGGTTGCCATATACACAGGTTTCCTTCTACAATGGTCAGTGTCATGATTGTTCATCTTACAATTTTTACACCACCTTTTTCCTTGGTTGAAAGATTTTCTTTCATCATATTTCCTTTCATCGAATTGTGGGAATTTATTTTTATTTTCATACCGTGGCCTATCAAATTGGTGCTTACCTTTATTTTGATCCTTAGGATCAAATTTATTAAAGTTCTGTGGTGCCCTAAAGTTATCCACTTGTTTCTTTTTATTACCTGTTACCTCTGCTTGAGCTGCTTGATACCTTTCAGCAACATTTAGCAACTCATCCAGCCTCTCTGCACCTTGTTCCATGAGAAACTTTCTCAGGTCTGGAGCCATGGACTCTCTTAATTGCTCTATAAGGACCATTTCCTTAAGATCTTGGGTTTTCCCCCAGAGAAGTCCATTTCTCCAAGTATGTCTCTATTCGTGCAGAGAACTGGTGATAAGTTTCACCTGACAGTAGTTTAGCATTCCTAAATTTTTTCCTATAAAATTCAGCATTCTTTTCATATCTTAACAAAAGAGCCTGCTTTAGCATATCATAATTTTCCTGATCACCTCTGCTCATTTTTGCAAAAACTTCATAAGCTGCCCCACGAAGTCCCTGAGATAACTTTAAGCTCCACCTTTCTCTCTCTAACCCATATGTGGTAGCTAATAGTTCATATCTATTTAGGTAGCTCTCAATATCATCGTCTTTCTCAACAAAATGATCTAAATGAAAATTCATAGCTGAGGTTGAGGCTCCTTGGCTAGCAGTGGCATCAGAGGCAAAGGGACTGGCACCATTTTCAGGAGCATGGCCTTGAAACTCAAATTCCCTGAGTCGTAACTCATGTTCCCTTTGTAATCTTTTATCTTCTGCTTCCCTTTCTGCAGCTAATTTCTTGTCTTCCCTTTCTGCAGCTAATTTCTTCTCTTCCCTTTCTGCAGCTAATTTCTTCTCTTCCCTTTCTGCAGCTAATCTTGTGTCTTCTCTTTCTGCTTCCAATTTCTTAGCCTCTTTGTCAGCCTCAATCTGCAACCTCTTAGTCTCAGCCTCAGCCTCAAATTGTAACCTCTTAATTTCCCTTTCAGCCTCTAACTTTCTTTCGGCTTCAAACCTTCTTTCTTCGCGTTCAATAAATTTGTCACATTCCGTAGTGACATAGGCAACCATAACTTGCCCATCTAATCCTAACTCTTTTGCAGTCTGTACAGCAGCAGATCGAAACTTGGCCAGGTCCGCCATTTTCTATCAGGTAAAGTTCTACAATGTCTAACCAACAATTTAATCTCTAAATATATCTAATGGACAACACAGGCACCGTGAGCTCAACCTTATTTAATTCCACCCAAGGATACCTTTTAATTCTTATATTCCCTGAAGTGAATTACCCCCAATATTTTTAATAGGGAAAGATTCAAAATCCCAAGAGCGAGCCCCCAATATATGTGGTGAAGTGGGATGTTATAAATATTTATATGGGACTTAGTGTACTGACTGAGATCAGCTGTGAAGGTATCTATATCTATTAAGAGTAGTGTATTATAGATAACCTTACTTGCTACCACATATCTATATATCTCAGTCAGAATTATTCCGGAATAGTGTGATGACTACGTTATGTGTCTAGGGTATGTGTATGATGAAGTGTAAGTCACAACAACAGACAGATAAACAATTTAATTTAATCCACTACTCTTGACAACACTGTGACACTCACATACATATAACACTCTATGAGAATATCTTAAGGAGTCACTGATAACTTTTCAAATAACAATATGTATTCATGGTTATCATAAAGGTATATGTGTCCTGATTCAAATACAAAGGAACCAGGAATCACAATCAATTTTAATTACAAGTATATGTACAGACTTTATCAATATGAATATTGTAGTGACATATATTATTAAAATATCCTATGTGTGTCAGTTGTGTAGTGGTAATATGAGGTAATACTGGTTTTGTTTTGTTCAAGCTCTGTTGGTATTTGTCATCATGACTTCAATAGTTTGTCTTTTGGGACTAGTATTGGAGATGTTCTCAGTTCCTGATATTAAGACAATTAAATTCCCCTCTGAATGTTATTGTTACAAAGTCATTTCAAGATGAGGGGACATAATGTTGAGCTCAGCTGGCCAAATCAGCTTATCTTGCGTGATGGCGGCAGGGAAGGACTCCTCTGCTCGAATTCTCCTCTGGGCTCTGGAGACACCTCACTGATAGCTAAAAAGACCAAGGAGTATGCTGTCCGACTCTGGATTCAGCAAAGCTCTGACCAGGTGCTGCTCAATACCATCAAGACCACGGTCCCACAATTTCATGGAAATAAACACAGATACGTTGATTAGCAATGAATTCTGGCACAATTACTGGCACAAATTCCCATCTGCTTATGTTCCAGGCTTTTATTTAACACAAATATGAGCTGGCTTCAACGCACTGTTGCTTTATCAAGATTATTTGCACTAGTGGTCTCGAACTAACGCTCCTAAGTGAGTATATCAGCGAGTCTAGCCAATGAGGCCACGTTTCGACAAGTGTTTGAAAAAATGTTACCTTTTCACGTCTCCCCTAACAACGAAAGATAGTATTTATAGCCCGACCAATCGTGGTTAGTCTTTCATTTGTTGCGCTCCAATCATTTTGGAGTTTACATGGTAGGCTAATTCTGTAACGTAAGATTTTTTTCAAACACGTTATAAAAAAATTTTATGAGCAGAAATGATTCCATGCTGTCAGGCATCCCCACTATTTTATTTTGGGTATAATTTATTAATTCCTGGACTATTTGCGTAACGTTTTACATATTCTTTGTCAGCAAGCCCTAAGGAACCCAAATATCCAAATTTAAAAGAGCTACGTGGCTGCGTTCAAAATATGCAATTCCTTCTACCTCCTGTTTCGAAGATGTGCTGTCTGGGTACTGTAATGTTTTCAAACGTAAACCCATCTATTGTTATCTTTCCTAATAAGCGTTTTTTATGATTTTAAAACCTAACTCTGGGAAGGGTAGTGAATTTATCACTGTCCGTCCGAAAAAGTTAGTGCTTGTAGCCTAACACGCGTGATAGTAGCATTTGTGTATCGCGCGACGCGTGTTGCATGCGTTCCTGATTTTCAGCCCTCCCTCTCTCTTTATCCTTTAGTCCATCTGTTCGTTCGTTCCGCCGTGTATAAAATGGAATGAATGAAATATTAAAATTAGGTCATTGTTCAGCTTGGTATCTCAATGTTTTTCCAAGAAATACAGCACACGTTTCATTGAAGAAAGCGGGTAATAATATAGTAAGCTTTTACTATCAACGTGAAAGCGTTACAATTTGCAGACGAAGCAGAAAACAAGGGGAATTTCGAGTACTGTCATTGTGACAGCACTGTTCTTTACCATTCTTCTTCCTTTATTTATTATATGTATTTATTAGGCTTTATATTTACTTGATAATTTATATATGTGGATTAGAATATTCCACGACACACGGCACCTTTGCCGTGAGAGACCACCCCTCTAACCACTCTGCCAGTCGAACTCTTACAGATGGATAAATAGATAGACAGATAGATAGATAGGTAGATATATATATAAATAGATTGTTAAATAAATAGATAGATCAAATAAAACACAACGCAAACAACCCGCAATCAAAATGTGAGCCTTATTAAAAGGAAGGCACCTACTAGCAGTTGCCTAGACACACAAAAATAATCTAACGTTCGCGTCAGGGCCTGACTTGGGAGTAGTTGGATTCGCGCTGACGTCTGCAGGAAACGAAGTGCTGGTATCGAAATTCACACGTTTTGTCCAGCGCTTACCTGTGCGTCAGCGATACCCGCTTTGTCTGAACCGTCTGTGCATAAGTATTTTTGTGTGTGTGAAAGTCGTTTTTAGCTGGTTATTATTTAAGAAAGATTGCGTGAAAGATAAGTAGGGAACAGGGGATACATGTTTCAGAGGAAAAAAGATAATGGAAGGTAGAAAATCTGCCAACGTTGTTGAAAGCACATAGTTTTAGTTAGAATGGTTTTTTAGATGAATCATTCTCAGACGTAGAAAATCTTGACACGACAACAGCACGATTCGTGTGAGTAGATCATCAGCTGGTGACTTATCCTTTGAGACACATGCCAGACGTGCAGTTGTAGAATATGCTAACATGGAGCATATAGATACCTCAGACCAGAGGCGGCTCCAAAGCTTGTTGGCTGGTGGGGATATCTATAAATAATGTTGTAGTTACACGTAAGCCTACGCGCGTTAGCGTGTAAACACATCAAGACTTTAAGATGAGAACATCATACACAGCAAACACAGTACACGTTATTCATCGTTAAGATTAAACTAACAAGGTAAGGTAAAGGTTGTCCCATAGCAGATACTGTCGTAGGGGAGAGAAGTGTTAGAGACTACACCATACGAGGTCCAGCATCGAGAGGTGGGGGTGACCAGTTCCTTTCCTCGCTGCCTTTTCCTTCCCTAACTCAAAAGTCAAGTACCGTACCCATTTACAGCTGGGTAGACTGGAGCGTAACGGTGCCGTGATACGAACCCTACACGTTTGTTGTGAGAGACCAGTGCTGTAACTAACCTGTCAATCAGACGCTCTCAAACTAACAAGAGAAACAGTATTTCATTGTTATACGTTGCCAGATTGAATAATTACAATTTATAACAACTTTATAATTCATCATCATCGCCTTATTTCACTCCTGATGGAACAAGGTGTCACCACTGCAGATGGTCCCAATGAGGAAGGCTACACAAAAGCCAACACAAAAGTTACAAAAGCTTGCAGCTGTGGTTTCTGTAACAATTTATGTTACATGATGAGGTTGCCAGCACTGTACACAACCTGATAATAGTCGTCTTTCACGAGGTACTTGAGTGATTATTACACCTATTCTTTCTTTGTCTCTTCAGTGACCCCCGGGAATAGCAAGGGGCAAATTTATAATTACTCGAAGTTAATTACTTGTTATAAATTTGTCTTTTCCTTTCCAACGCCTGAAAGCGTCTTTAGTGCTGAAGTCTGGGATGGGGTTCTTCTTCTCTTCTTCTTCTGCGATCAGTCTCCTATGCTCGGCAGTCTAAACAAGGAGATGTTGCCTCCATGAATCCAGTCGTCAGCAGGAGGTCCTCGCGGGTGCCCCACAGTTTCTCTTCCATTTTCGTCTCCTGGGGCCAGGTTTGAGCTCTCAAGTCACCAAAGAGAAGGCACGTTTGCAGAATGTGGGTTCGTTAATTAGTTCTCTATTGATCGCACCGACAGAGCATTAAGCTGTTCTTTGCTTTTCGTGCTCTTCAAGCAAAGTTTGACACGCTTTAAATGAGAAGCACATTTCCGATTCAGATGTCACATGGTTATTAATAAGTATTTCCACGAGTTTATTCATTCAGCTAAAGATAAGAACATCACTGTTAGTGTCTTTATTTCTTGCGTGAGTAAGGATGGCACGGTTAGAATGAATGTTAATATATTTGCTGATTTAAATATGATCAGCTTGGGTCGGGCTTACAGGTGGCCGACAAATTGTGGGTCATAAAGATAGACCAAAAAGTTATTCAACGAGCATCGCGCTAACGTGGTCAAAATGTTCGACCAACTTGAAATAATATATATACAGGATTCATGGTTCAACATCAGGACGATACATTTATTCGTAGACGCATTACAGTTGATCATCATAAAAGCATGGCAGATAAAAAGTACATCATTTATAATCGTAACTGGTCAACTTTATTGACCTCAAAAACTGCCGTAGTCCGATGGACGGCGATACTATTATTTATCTTCCTGTACGTTCCTTATTCGACCTTTTCCCACGTATTCAATAATGTCGGATCATATTCACTGGGAAAACTTCAGTGCATTTAAATTCAAATATATTTTCCATCAGAGGATCTGTACACACTAGCGACGGGCCATCAAGGACCACGCCGAAGCCCTGACTAGATCTTGCTGGGTATTTATAAAGCGAGTATCAATTTAAGATACATATGCAAACGAGCCAGAATTGGCTGAAGCTCACACTTTCTCGTGGAAGGTAGCGAAATATATATTCGTAGACTCTTCCCATAATAAGGGACTCTTAGACCAGACCAACGTCTGTCTTCTTAAACCGACATTTTGTCTCTCTCTCTCTGCGTCATGCGCTGTTTGGCAACAATACCAATCCAATCGCACCAAGTTTGTGCTCTTTAGTGCATAATTAATTTATACCAATATTACTCACACAGATGCGTACCTATAGTACATTTAACAAAGTTAAACTTTGGCATCTACAACACAAGTCCCGCACCCTTAACGCCTAGGGTGAAAAAGGACGTAGCAATCACCTACTACCCAGAATAGACACCCCTAGTTATCTTCGGGCAGCCAAATGTAAGCCCATCGGGGTATTCGGCACATGCGCGTTGAAACATATTTTCCCAGAATCGTGAAAACTAGATTTGTGAAACGTAAACTACATAAACAGTTCTTTTGCATTCTTGGTGTGGTGAAATTACAGTGATACAACGTTAGAATTCCTCCAATTATAAAGATAACAGGTAAAATAACATGTAGGGATAAAAATATAGGCAAGATATGCCGAGGCTTCTTCACCTACGCCAGCGTTTTCTAGGGTCATTGAACAGTAACTAGTTAGAACATGCAGACAAAACGGTTTACCCTTTTAGACGGGAGAGAAACGGAGATAAAAGAAAAAAATATGACGGTCGGAACACGTGTTTGAATCTAAATGCTAAAAGACGCAATTTGTAGTTTTGAAAGAAAAAATTACGCCACTAGTTGACACAATGTAAGGAATTGGTAGAAAAAACGACCTTAGCTCTTGTTAGAAACAGTCGTATCTTGGACGTTTTTACGATAATTGGTTGTTTTGTTTGAATATAGCGGCAAACGCCGTGGACGAAGGTTCAAAAAACAAATTTCAAAACTAACCTTGAGAAAAGTAGGTTTTTCTTTAATAATAAAGTTAGGAGAATGAAAACTAGCTAGTTTGATAGCCCATCTTAATCTGACAAATAATATACTTTTAATTACACAGACGGACAGATAACACGGAAGATATTGACGAAAGACTGTATTGTTCAATACAGACTGGCGAACAGTTTTTTGAGCATATTTTCACTAAAGTTACATTTTGGCGTCCTTGAGCCTAAGAATGCAAAAAACAAACTGCAGTTGGACGAGGGGCAAAGTAGGAGGATAGTAGCTAAAAATAACTTAGCATAGAAATCGTATAAATGAGTGGGGCAGGTTTGTGTAGTTTTTTCATGTAGTTAGTCCAAAAAACAAGTGTAATTTTGGGAAAAACCAAGTTGAGACAGACGGACCGACAGAAAAATACTACACACTAGACTGAGATTGGACTGAAATTGGACTTTTAGTTTGAATATTTGAAAAAGTAGAGGGGAAGTCCGCTGATTGGACAAAAGCATTTATATTATTGATTGAGAGACGCACGCTTGTGCCATTTTTAAAAGACTGTCCTTAAACACAGTTCGTTACTGCTAAATGAGTGATTTCCAGAAGATATTCTAGATTATCAGTGGGACGCCATACTATAGCCAGCAGCTCAGCTGAGTTTTGCTAGTACAACGTAACTGTGTTTTCACATTTTGAATTGTGGTAAGGAGAAAAATTCATTAACCCTTTTATTTAACATTTAATATTTTGAGTGATTGATACTGCCATAAAATGAAAAATGATTACGACAAGTGAGTGCTTATTCTAGGTCCCCAGCGACAGCCAGGGCCTAGAGACAAACACATAATAATAGAAAGCATATCAAGGACTATAGAAGACAGATCTATATTTGAGATCAGTGGGAACATAACACCCACCTTATTGGATGGAAGAGGAAACTATTGAACATATTTCGGATGCAATGCAGTCTTTGGAAACTGGTACTATTTGATACCACCTGGGTGAGATGTGCTACGTTGGTCAGAGAGATCTGACCCAATCTTTGTAAGTTCTGTTTGCTTTGTTGTGTGTGTAAAATTGGTGCATTAAGCAGTGTGTGACACATGGCACAAATTTTGGTTTCAGAGTTTCTTGTCTGGCACTACGCTAGTGCCAGATGCTTTTGTAGAAGTACAAGAGTGGATGCAGAAGCAGTCTAACATTTTACTCCAGCTACTGTGAGGAGTGGGCCATTAGAATTCTGTACCACATCGTCACTGGCAGATAAGTGAAAATCTGGCCTGCTGTGGATTCATCAACTGTGTCCACAATAAATAAAGAAATAAAATATTGTTATATAAACACTATAACTCAGTCCATATTTCAAGGACAATGAACAGTATAAAACAGAGATTGAGCATGATGACACCACCCCAACTAAACATCCAGTGCTAGTTTTTTTCCAAAGACACTGTAGTCAATATTAATATTAACCAATGTAACAATATATTTATGTATAAAATTTTCATTTGATTGTTCACTATATATGCACCTTTATTGATAAAATACATATCATTTCATACGTCCTGACCAGAAGAAACATTTGGTTCAGGACTAAATAAATTAATAAAAATTGAAAATCTAAACTTTTAAAGACAGTGTTAGTTGACTTTATCATAGAGATTATTATTCTTAGTATTAGACTTAGTATTTACATGTGTGTGTCTGTATATTTAATTACCTACACATCACAATTCAGTACCCTAGACATTTAACGTAGCTAACATACATAATAGTAGAATAGGTCTGTTTGAGGTCATAAGTGGTAGCAGAAAGGCCTCCTGTAACTCACATAAACTGTTATCATCAGGAGCCTTCACAGCTGACCTCATCCAGGACACTAGGTAACATAACAACCACATAATAACATCAGAAACCACTACACTTGGGGATAACTTTCTGTCATCCCCGAGCTAAGAAAGGATCAGTAGACGAAGCTGGCTCATTATGAAAGTTGGAATTGGGGGAGGGAGAGGGAGATTAGTAGCGATAAAAAGTGCGGGAGAGAGAGCTTGATGAAAGTTCAAATTAGAATCGTAGCGGTTATAGTATATTACAGAGGCTTGTTATAGGTCATTACTAAAACTTGAAAAAGAAAAAAAAAAGGTTTCGGGTTTTAAAGTTCAAGGTAGAAGAGGAAAGACCAATTAAGTAAGCTCCAGCGGAGATGGGCCTATTATCCCTTATGAACGAGCCGCTGCTACTTCTGACGTGGAGAAAGAGTACAACGTAGAGCAGCAATAACTAATATGGAAACCCTAGGAAAAAGAGAGAGAAAGTGAAAGAGAGAGGAGGAAGAGAGAGAGAGAGAGAGAGAGAGAGAGCGAGAAAGAGGGAAGGAGATTGTATGAGAATCTAGGAAGGCAAGGGGAAATCAGACAGAGAAAACCCTTCCAGAAGTGGGGTTTTGCAGCAAATAAATACAAAGATAAGCGTATTTAGAGGAGTCTTATCAGTGACCTGTGAACATATAGGTGTAGATTCAAATGTAGATGATAGAGGGTATTGAGTGAAGACATGAGGTATATGAACGCCAGAATGTTCTAAAATTCAGAACTTACTTAATCGTTCCTTTTCTACCGTGAGGTGTAGAGATTTGGAAGAGAGAGCGCCATACTATCCTATCGGCTGTCTTCCTCCTGGCCTGGTTCCATTCTAGTCCTCGATCCTTCAAAGATTGTCTAATTTTGTTCTCCCAGCGGACTCTGGGTCGTCCGAGAGGTCTGGATCCCTGGTTCTTAGTTTCCCATACTTGACGTGGTAGCTGATCTTATCCCATTCTGCAGATACGGCCAAACCATCTTAGTTGGGAATGTGCTACTTGGTTCTGCAGGGGTTGGGTTTTTTAGGCCTTGACGTATCGTCTGGTTGCGGACCATGTCTCTTCTTGTTACTTCAGCCACTTTCCTCAGATACCTCATATCTCGTCTACATGAACCAAAAATTATCGATATAATAGATTAGGTAGATGACAGTCAGACTGTTTTAGGAGCATCTGCAGGAGCCAATGGGCATTGCTTGAAGGCACTGGGTATCTGAAAGCCAGAATGTTCTCAACATCAACAGGATCCAAAGGAAGGGCATTAACGGAAAATGCCAAGTCTAAGAACGCCATATTATTATAATCTTGTTTCCCTTTGTTACCCTTTAAAGCATGGGCTCACCATTGTACAGCCCCTTTGCACGAACTTTATTCGCATAATTTCATGCGCCCTTGCAGTGTTTGTTTCTGCAACAAGATGGTATTAAATGATGAATTAGCTAGCTCCATGCACATTCTTTTGAGTTGACGTGTACCGTTTCCTTGGTAGGAGGAAGCGAACTCATTCCTTGCTGGCCAATATTTGGCCACAGGAAATAATTGTGGAAAAGGACATGTCATATGAAAAGGTAAAGGTAGTCCCATAGCAGATACTGCCATAGGGAATTGAAGTGTTAGAGACTTCACTATTGTAGCGAAAGGTTTTTCTAGTGTGATGATGGTGGTAGAGAAGAAGTAGAATTTCTCTCTAGAAAGTATGAAGTCCCAGTGCCAGAGAAGTACACTGCTATCACAAATGAGTTACGGCTGTGAATACTCTGAGCTGGACAATAGATTTAGGCTTCAGAAGTGTACTGCGCCTCTTTCGCTATAGTAACCCTATGTGATAATATAATTAAATTAGAAAAAGTAACTCAAAATTTAACAGTTAAAAATTTAACAAATCAAATGAGTACAATTTCATAAATTATTATGTATATCTATCTAGCTTTGTAATGAGAAATGGGTGTTGGAAGATGGTAAAATGTATGATTATTTATATTTACAAAATAAAGTTAATAATAGTAAAAAGTCTTGGATGTATCTTCCAATGAAATTATAAAGTCTGTCACAGTAGTTTTGGTATCTCTTGCTATCTAGTCTCTAGCATTTTTCATCATCGACTATCGCTTTTGAACGCTCACAGTGTTTGTAGGATTGAGTACAGGTAAACTCAACTTGCATTACGTCACGTCTGTTCGAGGTTTCTGAGACACACTGGTAATCAAGAAGACTTTCCTTCAGCCCGCCCTATAACTACGGGGGACTAAGGTGTTGAAGATTGTTTGACCACTAGGCTCCAGTTAGCAAGATCAAAGGTCTTCAAGTCTTTAGTTGGTACTTGATCACGAACTCGATCAGACACTCGATCAGAAACGATCATAAATCCCGGGAACAAAAGGTAATAGGTGGCTATGGTGTTCCAACAAGCTCACCCACTACTGATGTTCATGAGGCGACCATGTCTTCAGTGTTTGTATATAAATGAATGATTCATGGTAGTATGTTACAGAGATAGCATGACAAGATAGTGTCTACTGTGCAGAACATAACAAAATACATCAACAAATCACATGTTATGATACATGAGTATGATATAACCTTTGCCTTCCACTTATGGATGCCAAGTCACTTATGTACTTGCTGGTATGTCGTAAGCTTCTAGGCAAGAACTAGCCATGATATATTTGGCTAACCAATTAATTGTTATGCTTCCTGACAATGCCGGTGGAGGTTATCTCTGGTTAGCGTCACTGGCTTCCTGTATACCCTTTTTATTATGTCTGATAGAATCAAATCGTAAACAAGATCTGAAATAAAATGATATTAGTCACATATATATCTTTAATAAACCTACATACCCTCTAGGATTAATAAGCGCACGGTGAGGCTGTATTTGCTGAAGTATATCTGCCCTGCATGCAGCGTTAAAAAAAAAAAACTTTTCTTTCAGATACTGTCTTCCAGTCTCTCACTCTGGCGTTTGGATTTTGTGTGTGTGATTTTAAACGGGCCGCTCTGTCCTAATATTTGGGCGACTCTCCGGTACGAGAAAGCACCGTCTTGAGTCCGCTTAGATTTTTGTCAAATCTTTTGGTTTGAGGCGATATGTGCTTCTTTTGTACCTGTTTTCTCTTCTTTTCACTACACACTTATATCTTTCCTTCCTTTCTAGGTATCCTTTCATTTTCCCAATAAGAAGCGTTTATTCTATCCAAGTTTTCTCGAAATCCGTTGAGGTATGAATTTATAATAAATTTTTCAAGATCATGAGCTAACTATTAGCAGATGTGATGACTGTGAAAAATATTAATTATTTTTAAAACTACTTACATTTGAATAATATCCTTTTGGAAATCACTCATTCTCTATCTCCTTATATGAATTATTACAATTTTAATATCATTCCACCAAGTTGGCGCTTTTAGCTTTAGATTTTCTTTCCTGCCAATGCAAATTTTAAGGTCCGCCATGTTTCATATATTCGCTATTTCCTACACTTTCCCAATGCTGTACGGCTTAGGCAAAACGCAAATATTTCAGGCCAACGTCAACTTTAAAGCAAGACCAACCGAGCTGTCCCTTCACCTTTGTATCGCTCTGTGTCGCGTTACACATTTTTTCACAAGCAAAGCAAGTGGTACTAAATTTTGCTACAACTATACTAGGTCCAGCATCGAGAGGTGAGATGACCAGTTCCCTTCCTCGCTGCCGTTTCCTTCACTAACACAAGTGCAAAGTCAGGTACCCATTTACAGCTGAGTAGATTGAAGCGTGACGATACCGTGAATCGAACCCGGTACCTTTGAGAGACCAGCGCTGTAACCACTCTGTCAATCAGACTTCACGTCATGTAAGGGAATTAGATGGCTGACCGTACAGGAGAACAACTGAGAGCACTGCTCTCCAATGGCTCAAAAAGAAAAGACTGGAAGGATCTCTAGTAGTGAATATCAGGTTCCCACCCCCCCCCCCCCCCCCCCCCCCCCCCCCCCCGCCGCCCCCCCCCTGTAGTTCCCCGGGGTCTCTGAAGAGATAAAGAAAGAATAAAACTACTGCATTCCTATGCACGTCGTTCAAAGCTACTAATATAAATTTGTGCATGGAGCTGGCAATATCATCATGTGAAAAAAATCGCAACATAAACGACCTCTCAAAGATTATGTACCTGCTTGGTGCAGGTTTCGTGCAAGGGGACCAGCTGTACTTGTGGCTAAATGCTCCGTAAGGAGCGGAAAGGAAAGTGAATACCAGGGTGTAGACACTTGAAGAGTCCAGGGATTGGTTATATAGTGGAAGTTAAACGCTGACAGGACAGGATTAAAAGAAAAAAACAGTATTCTCAAATAACTCAAAACAGACAGAATGGAAGTCATAGGTCGCCGCCGGTCAAGAATCATTAGGAAAAAACGCATGATAACGGTGACGATAAAAATAATGAAGATATGAATTATGAAAAAGATAATTACTCTAAAGACAATGAATATGACGATAATTATGGTGAGAAAGGGGGGGGGGGGAGCGGGGGCAAATTGTAATAATTGTTTAAACGGCGGTAATAATACAAATGCTGTAATGTCATGATGATAAAGATAATGAGATGCTGATATTGACGAAATAATAACAGTAATGACACTGGACACAAAAATAATGATACCGTATGATGTTGACGATGATAGCAAATACGATAATCGTGTTTACATATATAACGACAATGACACCGTCGATAATCAAGACGATGACAATAGTACACAATGCTACCGATGTTACCGATGAGAATAACAGTGTTTGTTCTTATTCAGGCGCTGTTTTTAAATGAATATAGTTCAAATGTTCAGTCGTACCATTCTGTTGTAGCACAACAATATCTATTATTTGTTTTATCCTCCAGAATCACAGTGGGCCGGAGAAAGGACAATAAGTCGACAGAATAATTCTTCGCAAATTGAGTTCGCAAAAGAATTTCGAGCGTAAAGTGGGGAGTTCTGTGATAAGTTGCCTTTCATTTTCCCGTGGGCCTGCTTGTCAAACGCGTTTGTCCTATCTCTGATTTTTGTCCATTCCATTTTCTACTTTTCTCGGCATTTTAACGTATATTCGCGTTCATGCGTGTCAATTCTCATTTAGACAGCCCTTGGAGGTCTCTCATCTCACATACATTTTTTTTTTGCGTCTACACTATCCGACCAAACTCTGTGTTGTTTGTCGAACGTTTTTTTTTCAAATGTATTTTGAAGTAACAGAAAGAAAGCAAGCAGCGGTGGTTCGACGCCTTTTCATGTCCCCTGAGCGGCTTGGTGTTAGGACCCTTTACGGACCCGGCCGCTTCTAAAAAACTAACGTTCAACCAAGAGACCTTAATTCTTTTATCCTGTATCATCGGGGGGAAATCTTCGGTTCCCCAGGGTCTTTGTCACGGGCAGTCCTGCCGACTCATTGTATCCATTTGCCCGCATGATGACAGAGATCAAAGACTCTTAGTGGGATCATTTTACCTACAAAAGAGAACCCTAAAGACGTTCATATTTACCAGCAGCAACGAACACGGACTTGTTTTGGGAAGCGAATACTCGAAGTCATCGTAATTCAGCAGGGAAAAACAACGGATACCTTTTCTGTTAAAAATCAACGGATACTTTTTCTGATTTGGGTAAGCGACTCTTGGTTGATTAGTGTTTATAATTGGGTTATCATGTACGCAGATGCTAACTAACTGTGTGAAATAGATCTAGGGTAATTGTCTTCATAATTTTAATAAGTGTTCACTAAGCAACGTAATGTTAGAATGTGGATAATCTCTCGGAAGGGAAAACCAACTAGTTTTACTTGAGATAAATTCGTCTATAAATTAAGGCTTTCGGTCTCGCAGATCTTTTGTGTAAATTGATGGTGGTTTTTTTGTGTGGCAGGCCTCCAGATAAAAGGGAGAGCCACAAGGGCATGTGTAACTTTGACTTTTTTCATTTATCATTGTGTTATGATTATTGGTTGGAATGATAGATACATTCTATTCCAGGTAGAGTATAATAGCAGCCTGAATAGTTGTGTATATATATATATATATATATATATAAATATATATATATATATATCTATATATATATATATATATATATATATGAGTCGGGTACTCAGTCACATAGTGTCTATGCACTTTAGGGCCTAGATCTCACCTGTCTCTAATAGCCCGGTGTGCTAGGCAGCTAACGTTTGTGGGTACGGAATATATATGTGTGTGTGTATATATATATATATATATATATATATATATATATATATATATATATATATATATATATATATATACACACACACACATATATACGAGGGGCTTTCAGAAAGTAATGCACCACATCGTTTTTCTCAACCAATAATGAAGATAGAAGCATGAAATTTTGAACACTTCAAATATGGCATGTGCCAATTGTATGCACTGAATTGCACTGCAACCGGCCAAATAATACGGCTGCCCTAAACCGTTGAAATGGAGCGTGTTAGCAACTTGCGTTATAAGCAGCGAATTGTGATAGTATTTCTCGTTGCAGAGAAGGAAACTGTTGTGAACATTTGTCGTGAAACATTCTAAATCCACATATATAAATTAAAAGGTAAATGTAAAGCCTAACACATAAATTCAATAAAAGGAAAAGCCATAAAATTCTAAAAACAGTAACAGTGCTGACAACAATGGCGTAAACAAAAATCCCCTTGTTTTATGCTTCGTCCTGCATATTTTTACGCTTTCACGTTGATAGTAAAGCCTACTGCATCACTACACGCTTTCATTCATCAATAAAACGTGTACTGCATTTCTAAGAAAAACCGTATTGAGCTAGGCACACCGCGTAATGACCTAAATTAATACTTCCATTAATTTCATTTTTTACACGGCGTGATGAAAAGACAGATGAACTTAGGATAGAGAGAAGGGAGGGCTAAATGCAGGACTGCATGCAACACTAACCACCCGTCTCGCGAGATACATTTATTGCCACTCCCCCCAAGCGAAAGGCCAGAAGCCATACTTTTTTTTCAGATAGACAGTGATCAAAAAAAAACACCACCCTTACGAGAGTTATAGGTTTTAAAAAACCTGAAAAATGCTTATTGGGAAACATGACATTATACTGGTTTTACGGTTGAAAGCCTGAACAGTACCCAGGACAAACCACATCGTAATCGATAGTGAACAGGAGGTAGAAGAAAATGCACATTTTGAACGCAGCCACCTAGCTCCCTTAAATTTATATAATTGGTTTCCTTAGGACTTGCTGACAAAGAATATGTTAAACGTTACGCAAATAGTCTAGGAATTAACAAATTATAGCCAAAATAAAATGGTGGTGCTGTCAGACAACACCAAAATAAGAATTGCGCAGTGGCCGGTTTTAAAACCACCATTGTACGGGAAATGGGCCAACATGTTACCACCTATTTGATTGGCGGGAAGTATATGTAAGGCTAAACATGATTAGTCGGTCGGCAAATACAAACTTTTTTTGTTGTTAGGGGAGACGGAAGGAAGGGTACTCGTTTTTTCAAACGCTTGGGTAAACACATGGCTCGATTGGTTTTTAGAACCCCTCCAATATAGCCGGCTCAATTAGGGAACCGCGTCATCTATTGTCAGTGCCACACTTTAAAATAAACTTACTAAGAAACAGTGGCGTTTTAGAAGCCAGATCCATGCATATTTTTCTAAATAAAAGTCTGGTGACAGAGGCAAGATCGGGAATTTGAGGTGTGCCAATTATTCATCGCCAGTCAACGTATCCTGTGTATTATTTCCATGGAATTGTGGTAAAGCTTGATATATTCGATATCTTTTTAATGAAAATTGTGAATTGTAAATTGATAATTTATCTATGACTGTATATGGAGTGTTGTGGGTTCAGTATCACCAACATGAAGGCAAAGCCTAATTTGCTCCAACCTGAACAGGAGGTGTCCGGAATGAACTCGGCTCTTGCAGTAAAACTGCATGGAATTGCCAAACAGTACACAACTGGACAACCTCACTCTTATTGACTAGAAGGAACTAAGCCTGGAATGGTTAGCAGATGCGTAGTAAACCATATTAAGGAGTGCCCCAACCCCCGAATACTGGTGTAAACATTGTTTCTCAGATGAAGATTACAGCAGTATGGCCTACCGCTCTGAACTCAGTGTTTGTTTCTGTATTCTGCCCCCAATTGTTCAGTGAAGAAATAGATTATAAATTAACGTTTATTGAAGTAATGAGGTTACCTACAACCACAATCTCTGGTGATTCAGGGACGAACCTGTGGGCCCTAAGTTTATTGAAGCAGCCACCTGGTCTGGTTTTTGCTGAATCCAGATGGCTGACAGCATGACTCCCTGGGTCCAGATAGCGACCAGTGAGATGTGTCAATCCAGAACACACAGTGAAGCAATCCGAGCATGAGGAAGTCTTTTCCTGCCCGCCATCACGAAAGTTAAGCTTCTGTGGCCAGAGTAGCTCAACATTATATTGGTGCCCCCCTCCTCAAAAAAATTGTACATTTTTTGTTAACCACAGAGGGAGAAATTCAAAATTGGTTCAAATGACATCGAACTGTGAACAGTTTCCCAAAACTATTGCCACCCCGAATAATCAAACACTTACAAGTCATGATGAAAAACAACAACCAAGCTTGAACAAAAACCAGTATTACCTCATATTAACGGGGTACTGCACAAATTACATCACATAGAATAATAATCCGTAATAAACTATGTCAATACAAAGTTCATATAATATAAACTGTGTAAATAATAACTTGTAATTACATTTGATTGTGATTTCCTTAGGTTCACTGTGTATAGGGGGTGAATCAGGATATCCCAATTATTGGACAGAATTAATAACATATATGGTTTTGTTTACACACTTTAAAACACCTGGGTTGACTCATTTAAGAATAAGTCTTATAGAGTGTTTAATGTGTGTTGAGTGTCACAGTGTTGTAAAGTGTTTTGTTGGAATAAATTAAATTGTTTATTATCTGTCTGTTATTGTTGTTGTTGACTTACACTTCATCACACATATACATAACCCTATGACATTTAAGTCGTAGTCATCACAATATTCCCAGAAAATTCCCTGACTTGAGGCAAAATGTGGTTACACAAGTAAGGTCACTCTGCGTAATACACCACACATTATTAGATACAGATACCTTCAACAGAGTCTGATATCTCAGATCAGATAAACACTAAAGTCCCCTATAAATAAATTATAACATCCGCACTTTTACCACACTATATTGCGGGTCCTGACCGGGATCGTTTAGAATCTTTCCCTATTATAAAATATTGGGGGTAATTTCATTCAGGTAATAATACAAAATTAAAAAAAGTATCCTTGGGTGAAAATAAATAACGTTGTAGCTCTCAGTGGCCTGTGGTTCTGAGGTAATTTGGAGATATTAGTTCAGAAATTGTAAGTTGTTTTATGTTAGACATTGATATTACATTATACCTGTTAGAAAATGGGCGGACCTGGGCCCAAATTTCGATCTGCTGCTGTGCAGGACTGCGTAAAGAGTAGTTTATGGAATGGACGGGCAAATTATGATTGCCTTATGTCACTGCTGGAATGTGACAAAATATATTGAACGGGAAGAAAAAGAAGATTAGAAGAAAAGGCCGAAGAAAATTAGATTCTTGAAAGAAAATAAGAGGTTAGAGCTGATAAAGGAAATTAAGAAAGGTTCGCAGATGAGGGCTGAGGCTGAGGCCTAAGAGGTCTGCAGATTGAGGTGCTGAGGCAAAAGGAGGCTAAGAAATTGAAGGAAGCCGAGGAAAGAAGATTGACTGCAGAAATGAAGACAAGCGATTAGCTGCAGAGAATGGGAAGCAGAGGATAAGATTACAAAGGGAGCACGAGTTCTACGACTAAGGAGTGTTTTGAGTTTCAGAGGCCATCAGCTCCCTGACCAATGGTGGCCTGTCCCCTTTACCTCCTATGCTGACTGCCTAACGTCAGGAAGCCTCAACCTCAGCTATGAATTTTCATATAGATCATTTTGTTGAGAAAGACGATGATATAGAGAGCTACCTAAATAGGTATGAACTATTAGCTACCACGTATGGGTTAGAGAGAGAAAGGTGGAGCTTAAAGTTATCTCAGGGACTTCGTGGGGCAGCTTATGAAGTTTTTGCAAAAATGAGCAGAGGTGATCAAGAAAATTATGACATGCTAAAGCAGGCTCTTTTGTTAAGATATGAAAAGAATGCAGAATTTTATAGGAAAAAATTTAGGAATGCTAAACTACTGTCAGGTGAAACCTATCACCAGTTTCTCTGCACGAATAGATACATACATTGGAGAAATGGACTTCTCTGGGGAAAACCCAAGATCTTAAGGAAATGGTCCTTATAGAGCAACTAAGAGAGTCCATGGCTCCAGACCTGAGAAAGTTTCTCATGGAACAAGGTGCAGAGAGGCTGGGTGAGTTGCTAAATGTGTTTGGCTGCTTAAAAGGTATCAAGCAGCTCAAGCACAGAGGTAACAGGTAATAAAAAGAAACAAGTGGATAACTTTAGGGCACCACAGAACTTTAATAAATTTGATCCTAGGGATCAAAATAAAGGTAAGCACCAATTTGATAGGCCACGGTATGACAATAAAAATAAAACCCCACAATTCGATGAAAGGAAATATGATGAAAGAAAATCTTTCAACCAAGGAAGGAGGCGCGTGGTGTAAGAAATTGTATAGATGAACATCCATGAGACACTGACCGTTTGCAATGAAGGAAACCCTAATAGTTAAGGCAACCCTTCAGGTCAGTCCAGACCTAAGACAGTGAGGGAGGAATATTATGTTAGAGACCAGTCCAGAAGAGATGAGGAAGGCACAGGCTGGGGATAAACGACCCTCAAGCCTTGTTACAGATACAGGAAATTATGTCAACTTGTTCAGATACAGCAAGTTCCAAGGCAAGGGAGATTTTTATAACATGAAAAACAATGTTGATGTACAGGAAGGCCGGAAACTAGATCCAATGGTCACGGACAGTTTGGTTCTTCCTAAAAAGAATATAGGGCAGACTTAATAAGGAGCCTACTATGTGAAACAAGATGGGGACCATGAGAAAATAAGGTACCATCATTCCAAAAGGTGGCTCACAATTATTATTGGCCCAAGGCAAGGTGGGGACATTGAGAATTTTGGTATGAAAGTTGTACAGTCATAGCGCACATGAGGGAACAACCACAAGTCTGGGAAACATTGATTCATGACCTGAGGACCACTCCCACGAGGAGGCAAACTAAGGCAGGAACAATACATAAATGGAAAACTAAATTTCTATGAGATAAAGTGTGACCCAAATTGGAATTGGGAAGCCCCCATTTCACGGACAAGCTTCAATTAACTGCTGTTACACTGCCGCTAGAAATTCTTGCTGGATTATATGGTATTGCAGAGGAGTAGCAAAAAAGATGTACTTCCAAAGTACTTACCCAGTGAATAAAGCCGAAAAATCCCTCCAATCAGGACTTATCAAACAAACTGTAGAAAGAGAGGATGTAGACAGAGGACAAATCACTCATCATCAAGAATTCTTTAAGTGGGATGAGAAAGCCCCGCAATAACAATGAATTGGTCTAGGCGGTCGTTTATGGTTGCATGATAATATCTGGGAATGAAAAATTCATCACTGTATAGCGCTTCAAGTGGAAGCATGACCATAATCAATGCCGAGTGGCATGGACAAATAGTGACTCCACAAAATTAAAGGTACCAATAGTGAAACAGACGGCATGTTAAGAACGTCGGACTCGATGAAAAGGTGTAGAGGAGAACAATATTAACATCCTCATAACCCCAATAATGTGTCGAATAGATGCCTGACCCACTAACATCGTTTCAATTAAAAACTAGGCAAGGGGAAACTTGGCCAATGAAAATTTGATGAAACAAGCCAGGAAGAAACAAATGCTTGCTGCCTATTTTACAACAGGAAGGTTTTAAAGACAGAAGAATTTTTGGCTGTGGGTGGACGAGAATGGAGATACTGCTTCTTTCTCACCAGGGAGTCAGTAATAAGTTACAAATTGGGATGCCAGCAGGTCCATATTTTAACCCCCCCCAGTTCTAGAGAAGGTGATGTCCTAGAACAAATTTAAATAAGATAGATAAGAAGGGGAAAGAAAAAATCTATCATGTGAATCTCCTGAAGAAATATTTGGAAAGAGAACATCAGGAAGAGACACACTTGTTGGTCACCCTTGTCCATTCGCCATGGAGACATGAGAAAAAAGGAACCACTATCTATCATCCATTTGAATCAATCCATTAACACCCCCTGTGAGACAGCGGCATGCACAGGTGAAAATCAGTACACATTTAACGAAAAAACAGAAAGAGAGAGTGCAACAGGTTCTAGATAATCATGCAGAGGTGTTAACGGACCGACCAGGGCATACAAACCTATTGGAATATGATATGAAACTGATAGACCCCACACCTGTCTGTATGAAAGCATATTCGATTCCGTTTGCGAAGGAGAGGGCTTTGAAGGAAGAGATAGGACTATACTTATTTTGAAAAGGAAGGAATTAGTTTCACACAGTGAGTCTTCGTATCTGGTTTCACGGTGTTTGTTACTCTTTAAGGAAGCCCTCTGGAGAACATAGACTCTGTATAGATTACAGGAGACTGAATGCTATTACAGAAGGACAGGTGGATCCATTGCCGGATACAGATCAGCTGTTTGCCAGACTAAATAAAGCTAAATATTTCTCAAAAGTGGATCTGAGTAAAGGATACTATCAGATTCCAGTAAAGCCTGAGGTTAGACCATACCTAGCTTTTAAGTACCTCTACAGAAGGGACACCTATGAGTTTCTTAACAGATTGCCATTTTGGTATTGTGAGGAAGAATGTGCCTAGTGGTCTTCTCTAGAATGATGAGAGAAAATTATTGGGAACCCTCCTGAATAATCCCTCGCATAACAAATTTTAGATTGGATGATATCCTTATAGCAACAGAAACATTTGAGGAACACATTGACTCTCTGAACATGCTGTTTGATCGACTTAGGGAGGCAAATTTAACAGCCCGACCAACCAAATGTTGCGTTGGATGTAAAGAATTGGAATTTTTGGGACACTCAGTTTATCAGGGAAACATGACCCCTGACCCAAAGAATTTAGAGAAACTACAGAAAGCCCCGAGACCACAAACCAAGAAGGACGTGAGATCCTTTGTCTCATTATGTGGTTTCTACCAGAAGTATATCAAAAACTTTAATTCCATATGTGCACCGTTAACTGAATTGACACGTAAAGGACATCCAGATCGCATTACATGGACACCACAATGAGAATGAGCTATTTACCAGAGAATTGAAGGAAAAAGCTCACAAGCCAAACCAATTCTTGAAATTACCACTGACTTAAGTCAAGAATTCATAGTAAGGTACGGATAGTACAGTGCTAAGTAAATATTGGGTTAGGTGCAACTCTACTACAGAAATCAGATGCATGGGATGGGAAATTAAGCCCAGTGGCATATGCTAGCAGAAAGTTGAATAAAGCTGAAATCAACTACTCAACTAGCGAAAAAGAATGTCTGCTGCTGCAGTAATAATTAGGGCATAACGTGAAAATTTCAATATTTATCTATAATACGGGAAGGCATTTTAAGTTGCAAACGTGATCACACAAACCTTTATCGTTTTCTAGCACAGGTGCGGCTAGGACATGATGAACTTCCTAGGTTAATACCTCCGATGGTCCTTTACTTTTGGCTCACAAATAATTTTAGCATTGAGTATATATCTGGAAAAACAAATTTGGGAGCGGATTTTTTAAGCCGCCATCCGTGTGATGAGAATCACCGTAAACCCCAGAAATAATAATACATTTCTCTATGTGTATATAGAAATTATAGGACTGGACATATAACGTTCTGTTTTCTTAAGCAGGGGAAGCAATTTTAGTATCGAATGAAACAATTCCTCAAATCCACATATATAAAATTACAAAGTGTCAAATGTAAAGTCTTCACACACAATTCATTCTAATAAAAGGAAAGAGAAAATGGTAAAAAGTTACAGTGTCTGTCCACAATCTGAGGCGTACAAAAATGCCCCCTTGTTTATGCTTCGACTGCATATTTTTACACTTTCCACGTTGAATAGTAAAAGCCTTACTCCTGCGCAATCACACACAACAGCCTTTATCCTTACACATAAAACGTGTACCTGCAATTTTCTACGAAAAGCACTTAGCTAGGACAGTCATGCTTAGACACGATACTGGTAAATGAGACCTAAATTAATACTCTCCATTAATGTTTCATTTTTAAACACGCGGGTGATGAAAAACAATATAAACTTATGATAAGAGAGAAGGGGAGGGCTGAAAGCAGAACGCAAGTGCATAAAACCCTAACACGCTGGTATGCTACCGCGCGCGCCGAGATCTTAGCAACTAAGCGCATCACTACTCACTTAGATCAATACTCTTGTGCACAGCTACTCTCTCCTGCTCGCGGAGCCTCTCGGTCTGAATGTGAGATCCGAAGCCACATATCTACATTCATTACATCTATGCGCGCACATCACAGTGCGCGCGTGATGCGGACTCAATCCATCACACAACTTACAAGCCAAATATGACCCCGTGCAGCGGCCAGAGTCATTAAGAAGTTACTATCATAAAAAGCATCGACACGACACAAATGCGACATCATCTCAATTCTACGACGAGTGAAACAGACATATGTTCATTACGATGCAATTATTTTCAAAAGTTAAATATCTATACACTGTCAACTGTTGCCAACCTGTTTTTCTTTCTCAAATATCATTATATTACAAACAACACAGCAAGATCGAACAACAGTTGTGTTGTAACTATGAATAATGAACAGTGCCATTTTCTTCTGTTAATATCCACTGCATTTTAACAGTCAATTGTTTTATCATAGTTGGATTTAAACATAAACTGTACTAAGTTCACTTATCTTTGTCACTCCAATCGCAATTTGAAGTGTAACATTGCGTTTGCACTAAAAATTATCAACAGTTACTGAACATGTGGTCCCATATGTACGTTTATTATTTACCATAACATTTACTCAAAAACACTCTTTCTGAACTCATTTTCTACAAACTGCGTTATCACACACACATCACAACATAAAATAAATAATACACTTGAACTCATCTCTCTCTCAGCGAACATAGTATTTTAAATTAAAAAAATTAAATTCTGCATAAACAAAATAAAAACTACTAACAACAAACACTTTCACACTTACTTCCATCTGAAATTTGTAGTACCACAAGTTCGCGCGCGTTAATCTAGTTCATAACTTACCCGCGACACATACACCGCTGACACCCCAAGCAGCGACGCTCTCGAGACAGATGGACAATCAAGGTACACGCCACTAACATCAAAGATCTCTAACACATGCACATTTTGGTGTAACACAGAGCACAGCCGTGACCCTATTCCACTCTAGTACATATACCTTTCTCTTAACTACATACACACTATATGATTCTTTATCTACTTAATCTCACACTCTCGGCCTCTTCTGACCTTAGACTATATCTAGAGATCTATTCATAGCTAGAGCAACGTCTACTGTCCATTCTACAAACAGTCCTTCCGAGACACATTTCTCAAAAACTTCACACACCTATTACTTCTAGATCTCTCACTACACTACTAACACACTGCGCGCGCAGCGTTCGTTAACTGCCACCCAACGCCTTCAGACCACCCCCCCCCCCACACCGCTACAACAACCCCGCATCTCAGTCTCGCGACACGCCAAACCGTTAGTTATAGTATGCCGTCTCAACTTCTGCGAAGAACAACTACAGCGCGATCTAGCGTGTAAAACGACGCACAAAATAAAATGGGCCAACTGTTTACCTCCTATTTGATTGGCGGAAGTATATCTTGGAATTCTAGAGTGCAGACAAGTCGCGATAAAACATGATTACATGACACAGGGATCACGTATTCTAGGGTGTGCGTTAGATTCTCACTAGATACTCTATTATCTATTTCACGCGTAGTGTTTATATTCAACGGAGTGCGAACAATCGGGAACTGGAAAGGAGAGCAATGTAATGATGAATGAGTCAACAACTTAGAGTGAGAGATTCTTCTACCTCAGCGACTAGCACGATGCGTCAGATACACTATAGCGCGAGGTCGATCGGCGAGCGGAGTGTAAACAAAGAATCATCGCGCGAACCTCTCTGCCAAATGAAGAGTACAAAATACTTACACACGGTACGATCGCGCTTATCGCACTATGATCAATTGCACACTTCACTGTTAAATCATAGCTACTAAAAGGCATGTTGGATCTATCACGCGAGAAACAGACGTCTGCGACTCAGGTCGCAAGTGATGACCTTGATGGCGTGAAGATATGCAAATGGATTGGAGGACACAATCATCAGATTATATGATGACTCTAAGTCTATAATGACAAACTACAGAAATGGAGAAAGCAATCACAGTGCAAGCTCACTCATCTAGGGCAGACACTCAGTATTTCTCAGTCAACTCATACAGAAGACCTAATTACATCTCACAGCCTCTGATCCGCGAGAACAGGAGAGACACTAGTTGTATCGAGAGCACAATATTAGCAACACGACTTGGATGGTAAGCTGTGCATAGTAGCAGCTACACATCACACACTCTTTCTTTTAGAGAATTGCGATGAATATTCAGCGTGAGACTGTCTGACAAATTGATAATAACTTATCAGTCCTGTACAAATCTGATTTATATATAGTGATCTATGTAGGAGGAGTTTCAGAGAGAGCCTATGCTATCAGAGAGTGCAGTAAACAGCTTAAGACTATCTTATGCTCTGTTCCGCACACAGACTAATAGTAGACACATCCTAGGGATAGATCGCAGCTAGTTCACGGGCACAGTAACTAGGAACAGCATCTAAGACACGATCAGGTTGGCTACTAGAGGACACTACTTGTAGAATCCACATAGCCTCGTGGTTAAACACATGCTCATACACACTCCTATGATCTATATTACTAATAACGAGAGAGAAGTTATATAGAGAGACCTGCATGTGTTAACGTGATCACTCAAATAGTCTAGGGACATAGTCAGAGACTAGATAACGACACACATAGACTTCTACACCATCATATATTGAGGGAACCCAACAGTACGCACACCCCACACCCCTCCCGCACGCCCGCGTCGCTCACCCCCTACATCTGAGCTTTCTTCCCAGATGAAGAATAGCAGATCATCCGTGTGCGCGAATTACACAGCAAACCGACCACGCACAATGAGCGCAGTATTGCTCTTATAGAACCTAGTAAATGAGAAAAGATTTTAATTTCTCCATAGACAGTAAATAGATTAGATACAATTAACTGTCTACTAACTCCACTAAGAGTACTGTGGTATGAGTACTCGTCAACCGTTTCTATTGCTTCTATATTCTATTAAGTGTAACATCTGTGAGTGCGAATTGTGCGAGCGAGACTCCTTATGGGTATGTCTCTTAGTCTCAGTGTCACTGTCAATACAACATTCTAATTAGAATAATCTCTGTGATCTTCTAGTGGAATGGTGCATAATTGTTACAAACAGGGAGGTGGCATGAGACGTAATGAGCGGTGCCACATGTAGGTAAACTACACGCACAAGAGTAAGTAGAGTCTAAAAGTGAAGTTGTTACACGAGTGATTAGACTCTGTCTCTGACAGTAAGTTGATATCCAGTGGAGTGAAAGACTGCGATTGATCTTTTTTTTACTAAACAGCAAGTTTAAGTATGCGAACTTGAAGGGACAGTCTAGTACTGACATACTCATGTGGCAAGAGTAGATAAAAATTTATGTGAAAAATATTTTTTTGTAATTGTTTGTTTGGTCACATACAGGAGAGTCTAGTCGATTTAATGATACTTTTTCTTACACTATATGCAGATTGTGTATCACATGTGTGTATTGTTGGTCTTCTTGGTAATGTTTTTTTTTTTGGTTTTTTTTTTTTTGTTTTTTTTTTTATTATAAAAAATTTTAGAGGCATGAGAATTTAGAGAGACTCTGATTAGCGAGTCAAGTACAGCACACTTGTATTATGTGACATAAGGGTTGGTCACTACTGAAACTGAGTTCACAAGTACTTACAGGATTAGGATTGGATGTGGAATAGGAACAAATTTTTGTGATATTATGGCTCTATATAGTTACAAATTTACTACGTTTGTTCTCTAACTTAGTTGTTATACAACACGATAGGATGGAGGATCGTTTAGGTATAAAGTCACAGTGGTAGTATTTTGTTAAATTATGTGGGTTGAGGGAGTGTTGATCTGATATGTTAACATCAGGGGGTGGTTTGTTTGTGCAACAGATGGTAGACGCACATCACTCACGCAGGATGTATGATCAATGTATAGCGTTGATTTTGAGATCTTACAGTCAAAGTTTTGTGGGGTAAACTTGAGTTAGTTGGTACGATGATCTCATATGTGAGATGATCTTATTTTGTGGTTATCTTATCTGTGTATCTAAGGCTTAGTCTGATATATTCAGTGTATAGGTTACCAATCACTACATGTAGTCTTAGTACGCACATGAGATAGGGATTGACATGTTAGTATTATTTTCTGATAACTAGCATAGTCAGGTGACAGAGGGTCTATATGGTCACAACACAGCATAGGTGGAGGTGTGGGTAGATTTAGGGGAGTAGATAGGTTTGTAACACTCTAGCACTATGATGAAATATTACATACATTTGTAGGGTGTTGTGTATGAATTGGACACATACACAGTGTGGGTTATTGTACATACATCTGCGATGTTGACAAATATTCAATGACACACACACACATATGCGAGTGAGACTATCACAAGATTAAACAACAAGGAGGTGGGGTGTACATAGAGTATTGGACTTGCAGTCAGAGTATGTCAATTGAGATACTACATGTGGAGGTGGTAACACAAATTTAGTTCTTACTATGGGATAACATAGTATGGTTAGCACAGATTAGTAGTAGTGAGAGTGTATGGGGGACTTATGGTGTATTCTAGTTAGTGTAAGGTATACTTAGTTATACTGTAGTCACTCATAGTGAGGTATATAGTTTTGGGGGAGGGAGTTATGTTTCTTGGGGGGGTTATTCAGGGGGGGGGGGGGGGGGGGGGGGGGGGGGTGGGGGGGGGGGGGGGGGGGGGGGGGGGGGGGGGGGGGGGGGAGGGGGGGGGGGGGGGGGGGGGGGGGGGGGGGGGGGGGGGGGGGGGGTGGGGGGGGGGGGGGGGGGGGGGGGTATGTATGTGTTTGACTCTAGTCAGGACAAACGGAATTGGATGAATCAGTCGATGTGAGATGTATGGTCATGGAGAGGTTACAATATGTCACATGATGTTTACATTTGTACATATTAGACGAGAATGGTAGTGAGGAGTTTAGGAGATGATGGTGATAGGACACACACAGATGTGGACGGTAGTGTATGGGTGCTCATTAACAATAGGGGTATGACGAGAATCTTGATAAAGGATATAGTTCTTAGGTTTTTGCATTTCTAGTTGTATAACATGATGGGACACTGTATTAATACAACACATAGTTAGTGTTCTGGAGATTGGTTATGTGGATTAATTGTACTAGGGACACATGTCTGTTGTTAGGTGAGCTGACGTCATAATTTAGTGGATGAAATATCTCAAAGGTGAACACACATAAGGACTCTATTATTATGTAGAAGGTGTGTATTGGAATGTTTAACAAGTTTGTTGGGACTGTCTACTCTGGATTAATACATTGAGATGATTAGTGGTGTACACACTAGACAGTTGTAGTGTTGTGATTGTATGGGATAATAGATGTGAGATAATTTAGACACCATCTCTGGGGGGAGAATAGTGATTCTCTGTTGATATAGATATGATTTGTTGTACTTAGGAGTTATGACTTGTACACTCACATTGTGTTTATATTATACTTTCTAACATTTAGCGCATGATCTTATTATTATTATTATTAATTATGGGGGGTAGTGGGGGTTAGGTTTTGGGTGTTGTTTGGTTAAGAGGTATTGGTAAATTGTATTGTTTTGGTGATCAGGAAGTTAGGTGAAAACATGTTTATTGAGCGTGTGCGTAGTTAGGAAGAGAGTCTACTTTATGTAGAGTGAACAGTAGTATGTCTATCTGGTGTCACAAATGCGGATCTTATGCTTGTGTATCATATGTGAGAGTAACGATATTCACTGGGGGGTAATTAAGATTGGTATTGTGTGGCAAGGGGCGCAGTAAAGAAATAATTGCTTAGGAATAGCACTTCTTTTTGACTAGATGATACATCAAATTATTGTATACTTAGGTATTTTGATATAAGTAGTGCGTGATGAATAAGCGTATGTCTTTTGGGACAATTGAGAAGGTGTTGTGACGGAAATATCTTTCAGACTGGACGTTATGTATAGAAGGTGGATGGTTAAGGGCGAGACATAGAGAATTACTTCACACATTCTCAAGATGACAAGCTACATTTTAACAGGAACTAAGATTTGGAACATGTGAAAAACTCAGATGATCAACACTTTTATCGTGCTGGTAATATACTGCGCTTTACATTCGGGGTGCACGAGCGTGACACACACTCTGACATTTGCGCAATGACAGATAACAGACTTGCTATTCTTACCACAGGATCAACGAAAAGTGAAGGACACGAATACTATAGTGATGCATGAAAGCGAAGTATAGTCTTGAGTGAGAGCAGACACAAAGTGTACTAGTGGCATCTAAGGATATCTACGATAATCACTAATCCGAGAGGGGGTTGATTGCAGAATTACACATTCTATGCTAGAGGCGCTATCTCATATAATAATAAAACTATGTTTATCTGTTACGTTACTCTTTGTTCGGTTACAACTACTATTGACATAAACTAGGGTTGTGGTCACACGACAAGGTGTGGTATGAGTAGACATGAGCGAGGGGGTAAGGGTATTGTATGTTTGGTGCACGTAGTGTTTATACACACAGGATGGACATACTGATCTCTGTAATGGATTATTGGATATAGTATAAAGAGGGTGATGGGAAAATTGTATGGTAGTGAGCAAAGAATGTGGAAATCTGTAGTAAACTGGTGTAGTCTAATAACGAGTACAGATGAATATCATACGAAACTCATTGAAGAGTCAATTCAGAGTTCTTAGGAGTGTTAATATGGTGTGGAGTGTTATTAAGGGATGTTTTGACGGATGTGCGTGTTGCAACACAGGACTCTGATACGTTGACTTGCTAGAGGACAGAGATTTGGACAATTTTTATATAGCGCTTTGCACATGCGGCAGCATTCTCTTGATTTTTTATCGTATTGATTGATAGATTTAAAAAATAATGTGTAATTTTAGTGTGGTGATGTATATTTATGTTAGAACAACACGACAAGTACTTTGATGGTAGTATATTTATATAGATAGATCAATTGGATTCATTGTTGGATATTGGTCTGTAGGTATAAAGTTAGGAGTATGGGAGATGGGACAGTATGTACTTATGAACGTATTTCATTCACTATTAGGTGGTTTCTGTAATGTTGGAGTTATCATTGTTTTAGTAGGATATATGTTTTATTCTGTATTCTATTATGTTTTGTCTCTTTCTGTTTTTGTCACTGATAGAGGGTAAGTCATCCTGTATGGGTTATGTAGAGTTTTTTTTTTTTAGTTTGTTATTTTAGTCTATTTTTTTTTTATTCATTTCTTATGGTAGGAGATGCATGGGATAGTAGGTATCACAGTGAGACTCTACACAGGAGGCGTTAACTCAGGTATATAGTTAGAAGGTCCTTACTATGTTGCAACAGTGAGGCTGTGTGTGTAATGAGTGTGCACTAGAGGCTGGAGGGGAGATATTTATTATACAGTGGTCAAACACTCACAGTGAGTGTATGTTTTTTAGCGTTTGGTTCTAGTCTGATAATGGATATGGTCACTTATGTATAAGAGGCTGGATTTTTCATATAAAAGTGAGTGAGATTGACTGTGACAGGGTTGATATGAGACGTGTGTGTATGTGGGCAGGTGGTGTCTATATGTAGATTGACACGATCGTATTCAATCTTTCATTGAGATATATCTAATACCACAATATCAACGATGAAATATATAGGGTGGTTAGTCAACACACATGAAAGATTACTTGGAGTCTATAGAGAAGAGCACATATGGGAGATCTTAATTGCGTACAAACCTTAGTCGATATGACTATGATGTGTGTGTTCACACATCGGGGGGGATATCAACGTATTAAGTGCACACATGTTTGTGGATCTATCTTATGACGCTTTTGGAGATATGTGACTGTTGTGGTGAACAAACTCTATCACATGTATTATTTATGTATGTTACAATTTATATTAGATATTCGGAGATAGGTAAATCATTACTCAGTAGAGATGGCGTAATAGAGTGTAGGTTTGGTCTCTAGGTTATAAAGAAAAAAAATAGGCGAGTAAACCTTCGATACGTAAACAAGACGGAATATACTCAGCGACCATAGAGATGTGTTATATATTTCTTGGGAGTGTATGGATGGTTTGTTTTATGGTGGGTGGTTGGTCACTGTGTTTGGACGGGGCTGGGTGAGATGAGTATTATTAGATGGGACACACAGTGACACTGTGTGTATCTTATGTGAGTATTTGTGTGGGTGTTGACATAGGTTCTTGATTTCTGCTGGTACTTTTGTGGTTTCTCTTCTCGGAGGATGTCATACGTAAAGTAGTACATTCGTGGGGGAGGAATTTACAGTCTTATAAGGTAACTATCTGTATAGTTATACATATTATAACATGACTTGAGACACATTATCTAGTACAAGTGGGATGACTGCAGTCATTTCTTCATGTGTACAAGTTCTATTGAGTGTGAGAGCCTTATTCTTTCCATTTATTAGTGGTTTGGGGGAAGATGGGTGTGGTTTAGCTCTGTTGGGTACTTCTGATTGCGACAACTTTCATGTGTTGGAGTAGGGATGATATTTAATATAGGACACACTAGACGAAGAGGTGAATCAGTCACATTTCACCTATGTTTTTGTATATTGGATCAGTGTAAGATATTTAACTTATTTTGGTTATGAGGTACATGACTTGTGTGCACACTTAGACATAGGCACTATTGGCAACTCATCCGGAAGATTCATGTGGGGCGTGGGGATGTGTGAGTAGGATTTTTAAGGGGGTTTGAGTGAGGGGATTGTGGGGGGGAGGGGCGTACGGCGAGTGGTATCTGGGACACAGGTGACACAAGATTGGATTCTACTTATAGATGAGGACAATGGGGCGTGACATGTGAGGAGGCGGGAGATACTTTACAAATATTTGTGCACATGATATTTGGAATTTTTGGATGGTGGCGAGCGCACATTGAGAGATATGCAATGTTAACATTGGAGAGTACTTAGATCACATACTTCTACTTCAAACAAATAGTTAGTGTTAGTGTGATTTAACATGCATAGTGTGTGGAGAGTACTTTTGTATACAGAGGTCCGGGGATGCATGGAGTATTGTGATTATGTTACGGAGAGGGAGTACACACGAGACACACAACTGCGGTGTGTATACGAGTAGATTATCAAGATCACACTCACTTTTTGATAGTGTATGGGATGTTCTGGTAAGGGATATATATGGTTGGGTACTAGTTATTGTTTCTAGTGTGGATGTACACGGTCTATATTGATATAGTATCAGGTTGGACAGGTTATTGGACAGACAGATATTAGGGTATGTACAGTTGTGGGTTGGATTTAAGCTGAGCATTGCACAATACTCACTGGAGGAGTGGGGGGCACACACAGACACATTACAGATGGGTATGAGTACAGAGCAAGGAGAAGATGGTTCGTGTGTCTAGACAATGTTTTTGTGTGGCATTAGACGTAGCTAGGATAGCAAACAGACGGGTAGGAACACAGGATTTTATAGGGTGGAAGTAGGTTCTTTACATACTAATTCCATGGTCACAACAGTGTTGGAAGACTGGTGAGAGTACCAGTGGTAGGGTACTGATGAGGTAGTATGTTGGAGAGATTATTTTTTAACACAGGTAGCATGATTTCACTTCTGGGGGGCAGGACAGCGGAACACAGGAGACATAAATTCTACGGTAGTCAGGTGTAATATTTATTAAACAGACGACACGATAGCTCTTTCATCAGTGTGGGTCTGTACTATAGTAGTGATAGCGTGGGGCGTCAGGAACACACACAAATGTAGGTCACACTCTATGACACGGAGGGTAAGCTGAGAAGTAGTTTTGTTGTTTGGAGATGTGCGATCACAGTGACACAGGGATTGATCATGAGAGTACAAGAACATCTCTAAATATAAGGGTGAATATGTGTGTGAGTGCATAGATGAGAGGATTTTTTTATTCTGGGAGATTGTAACTATGTAGTACATTAGAACTTATGAGTATATCCAACTCAGAGAGTATGATTATATGATAGTAGAACACACCTTCAACGGGATGTATTTGCACAACACACACTACTTAATTTTTTTTTTATGTTTTGTTAATGTAAGTTGTATGTTTATAATGTATGTGTATTATTGTTTGTGTTTTTTTGGGTATGCCGAAGTGTAATTTTTCTTATTTTTGGATTTTCACAGGTATGAATAGTTTTTGTTTTTTAGTTATATGTTTGTTTTTTTTTTTTTGTCTTTTTCAGTATTAACAAACATTATACGTTTTTAGCTATATTTCATCTCCAAATCATAATTTGTGACACAGAATATGGTCCTTTTTAGATCCTGGAATTTTAGTATTTTTTTGTTTGTTCCATCATTTTGTGGATATAGAATGTGAACGTTTTCACTTTTTTGGATAAAGATGTTTGGGCACAACTTAGATTCTAGATATATACTCAATCTATGACTTATTTAAGAACCAAGATTCATACTATAAGAAATTATACGGCAAATATGAGCACCATCGGGTAAAGATAACAGTTGCATACAGACTGCACTTGCTACAAATACTCTGACATCTGAAAACAGACAAGATTTTTTCAAGGGTGATATTCAGAGAAATCAGTGTTTATAAAGTAGACCCCTTAGATCCTGAGTTATCTGCCGGTGTTCTATATGAGGGGTTCTCCACCTTTTGTTTTCCTCGTAGCCCCCCTCATAGTCTCTGGTAGGTGGAGAAAAGGTACTTTACCATCTTACTGAGGCCCCGTAGAAATATGACTTGGCCCCTTGTGGGACCATATGGCCCACGTTTAGAACCACTGTTCTATATGATATTCCAATCTCATCAAAGAAGGTGCGTAGCTTCCCTTCATGTATGACACATTAAAAAGTACGAAAAACCTGAGAATCAAGATGACTCAAGGATGATGCAGGTTAATGTTTACGTTGTGATGAGTAATACTGGGCTGTTTTTATGTATGAACTAATTCTGTACCATGAGACAAAACAGATAAAATGAGCTACTCTCAGATTAGTATTTTTTAAAAGAAGATGCTTGCTACTTTCTTTTGGGTATTACGCAGCTTTCAATCATCACAATCCATAATTCTCGCCGTTTATACGTCGGTCACATATAAGGGATGCAACTGTGGTTGAAGGTTAGACATTAATTGTATTGTTTCCCTTATATGTACTCTCCCGAAAATAGTAACACTCAACGAAGAAAAGTCAGTGAATTGTGCAACACAGACAGTGATATATGAATAAAATGTAAGTTTTTGATTGTAGAACCCAGTTTAATTCCGGAAACGGATTTAACTCATCATTTTTTTAAAAATAACCTTAAAATGTAAGTTTTTGATCGTTTCTTCAAGACAAAATTTTAATTTAAAGTATTGCAGACTTATTATGGATCAAAATGATAAGATGGCTTCAAAACGAGCTGCATATGCTAAGAGGAAGAGACGATCGTGTCTATCACAACGAATAAATTAAGGGGCTGCTGTAAAACTGGTAAGGAATATTAATAAATATAAAAAACCGTGAGCGTCAGTAGTCTTATAATAAACAAACGTTTTAAGACCAGTAGGGCTAATAGTCACAGTGATGTCAAGGAAGTTCACTGAAGTCGTAGAAATTTCAGAAGTGAATTTGATGGCAGGATTGAAATTTCCAACATAGTCAATGAATCGATGGAGGTCTACGTTTCGTTTATTATTTGTATTATTATTGTACTTTTTCCATCTGCTTGTATCGCTCATTTTGTATTGTTTCTTATCATCGTATGTTTTTGTAGTACCTATTACTATATGTAATTCTTGTCTTTGTCACCTGTTTGTGGCTGACTAAGGGTAAAACCCGAAACGTCCCTTGTCTCATGTGAACTGTTTTTTGTAAAACTGATTCAATACCTTTTTATTAGTTTATAAACTTCTATCACAACAAGCAAGCGAGACTCTAGAAGAAGCAGCAATACCACGACAAGTTGATTTCTCAACCGAGTTCCTTAACGAGCAGTGCCCATCAGGAATGCCACCGCATTTGCTGAAACTAAAGGTTGCTGCATTTATCATGCTATTGCGAAATCTGAACGCAAAAAAAACGGACTATTGAATAGCACGCGTTTGGTCTTAAAAGTCTTGCATCAGAATTCCACTGATGCAGAAATTATCACTGGCAGTAATAAGGGAGAACGAGTCTTAATTCCTCGCATTGACTTAGAACCGAGCGAGCGCAGTTTGCCATTTAGGATGCGACGTCGTCAATACTCAGTGATTTTGGCATTTGCAATGACGATCAATAAGGCACAAGGACAATCTTTTGATCACGTAGGAGTTTTCCTTCCTGAACCTGTTTTCGAACACGGCCAGCTCTATGTCGCCCTCACCCGAGGAACAAATCACGAAAACTTGAAAGTTTTTGTTAAAAACACTTTTTATCTGGGAACATTCTTTGAAATAAATCCACGCACTTTCACAAAAAATGTTGTCATCAAAGAACTTTTATATTGAATTAAAAAATATTTTTAAAATATATTACAGTTTTTTATTTACTTCCGTCATTATTGACGGGTTATTGCTAGTTTACCATAAACATGGAATTGTTGGTTATATCAGGTCTCAGATCAGTTGAAAAGAATGCATTGTTTAATGTCAACAGAAAGATAATACTTGTTGGTGCTCAATGAAGAGCCAAGAGACAAGTATCAGTTGTAAAATTAGTGGTAGTAGCTATTGTCTGTGTTATATTTCTTGCTCCTGCTGTTGTATTAGCTGTAGTAGTTGTAGTAGCACAGTAATATTTTTAGTTGAAGGTGCTGATTTAGGTATTTGGTAGCAAGGGTTGTTTTTAATCGTTGTTTTAACTAGTAATAGAAGGTAATGTTCCTCTGCTGCAAACAACAAAACAAAACAAATTATTAATATACCAGTACCACTGGGACTACCACCACCACCACTAATACTACTATTGCTAATTATACTACTGCTACTTCTACTGCTACTACTACTATTACTACTACAACAGCTGCATCTACTAATGCTACTACTCGTCTACAACTACAGCAACTACTACTATTACTACTGCTACAATGCATGGAGGCATATCTGGAGTCATGCTTATATTACCGTCAGCTAAGCACAATGCAATAGAATACAGATATGGAAGTGAACCTCTGTCTGTGAAGCTAAATACATCCTCATTGACTCTTGAGATCATCCACACACTTCGAGGGATTTCCTCTGTGCTGAAACATCGTTGCCATAATGCTGCTTTATTCCATCTCCGCTTTTGTAGCCAACATTGACCGAAGGTCACAAATCGATATCATACCGTTTAATCTATCCTACACAAAACCTTACAGTTAACAGTTTGGACCACTGTGCAAAATTTCTTTTAAATGTGATATATTCTTCTTTTCAACTAGTAACCCAAAAACTTTGAACGCGTTTTTCTCAAAACAAGGTGAAGTGCAGATGGAATAAAGCAGTCCTAAGATGACGACATTTTATGAACCCAGCACTGCACACTAAGTTTGGAGGAAATCATTTGAGCCCCTGACGTTACTCTGGCTTGTACCTGGTTTGCTCCATATAGGAGGATCTCACTGTAGACCCATGACAGGCAGAGAGAGCTGAGAAGGGGCTCTGTGTAGGACGTGATGATTCCTTGGGAGAGCCCAGAACCAGAGCACAGTATTTTAGCTCTGCATATTTTGAGAGCCCCCTTGGATGGCGGGGAATGCACAGTATGCCTACACACTTCTTCCTCCTAGCTTGGGAACAGATGTGATATTCCTTTAAATGCAAGCCAATCTGGACTAATTAGAGCTCATGACTTCAACTCACTACGTTTCGGAATGGCAGAAAAGCCACAGGAAAAACCTAGATCTACAGTATAAATAATACCAATGCGTCTTCAACTTGGTATTGGCTGCAAAATAGCGAGAATTCAGCAGCGCTAGCTAAACAACAACAACAACAATGCTACGACTACAACATCATCAACAACAACTAATACTGCTGCAAAAATAACAACTACTGCGGTTACACCAACAAATATTAATTCCTGTACTACTACTGCGACAGTAACAACTACTTCTAGTACTACGCATCTGCTATTTTAACCGTTACTACTACTACTACTGAAACAACAATTACTACTGATGCTATTACTGCAACTTCTACTACGGTCACTACTACTACTGTTGCAGCAACTACAGCTATTACTACTACTACCATCACTGGTGCTACATGTCGTAGATTTTATTAAGATAGATTGAAGATGTTTATGGTCCCGTCCGAGCAGAGGTGATAATGGTAACTATGTGAGAATAAGGTGTAAGAAATAGTTGATTCTCACGAGGTGATAGTGTAAGAGAAAAAGAACAGTCTCTGGATTGAGTAATTGATTTAAGTTTATTATCATTAGAAATAAATCACAACATCGAGTATCTACATCAATCAAGTATGGTTTACAGACATAAAAAGAAATGCAATTAACCCAATAGGCCCTCCCCTCTTGTAAAGGAAAACCCAAAATAGATCCCAACAGAGGTAATTAACCCAAAGGATCAATAGAGTAATACTAGAATATAGGAATAGACGATAAAGCAAAGAACAAAGTCTCTAATTAACCTATCCTGGAAAACAAAAGAAATAACAGTATTAGCGAACAAGACAAGACAGAAGTGAGTACTGTGATTATACAAAATTATGAAATATTCATTATTCTTTCGTACAATCTGTCAATCTGTGGCCACATTCAATCTCGCTTACCTACTCTTCTTGAACGTAACATCAGTGTATATGTGACATAGTCCAGGATGGTGCTTCTTCAAGTGAGCCCCAGTTCCTAAAAAAAATGATTAATTTTTCTAATGGGGAACGCCCGCTTAGATAGTGTTTAAATGATATAATAAGGTACACGTCAGGTAGTTCATGCAGAAATTATAAACCGCGATCAAGTGTTCACAATGGACAGTACACAGTAGTCCCGATATTTAAAGAAAATGTCTGGTGGGTAAGCTGGTAGAAACCAATAAGTATAAGGAAAGGATCTCCTATCTGCTTTTATATATATATATATATATATATATATATATATATATATATATATATATATATATATATATATATATATATATATATATATATATATATCTGGGTTGAGTGCCGGTTATGGACCCAAGTATTCTTTCTCTGGATAAATCCACTCGAGAAAACAAAAAAAAAACCACGATAGTCAGTATTCTGGAACCAATGTTATATAGATATTTGGCCACCACAGGCTGATAATATTTGATGTAAACAATCTGGGTAATTTCTTGTCCAGTTATGATTTATTTTTAAAGTTTATATGTGGGAACTCCCTCTCTGAAAGAAACAGGAGGACCGCACAGGTCAAAATCTAAGACCCGATAATATATTAAGAATGTTTCTGGAGCTATTCAGACCGCTAGATCGCAGGGTTGTGATCGCCTAGATGTAGGAAAAATACACATATTTAACAATGATATCAATATTATAACCTCACACGTGTTACGGCAAGTCCTCTAAACCATTCCGGTATTAAATTATATTTAATTATATCTTAACGCGCTTTTAACACGAGATATAATCTCTAGTAATTTTACAAAATTACACATGAGGTATTAGAAGTAAATTTATCTCTAATTATCAATCGCCTAGCGTATATTAATTAATTTAAAGCATCTCTTACTGGGGACTAGCTAGGAGTTAAATTTACGTTTACAGCTCGAACAATTTGCTATAAGTTATTTAATATGCTATTTAATAAACACAGCAATCCCAGTGAAAAACTTTAACACGTTAAGACACTTCAAAGCTAAAATATATATTACCTCGTATTTACTGCAACACAGAAAAACTGAATATTTCTCCACGTATTAAAGTATCCAATTTGTAATATGGCTCTTATAATAGCGAGCTAGAATATTCAGGAAATCCTGTAGCAAACTGATAACTGAGTTTGATGACAATGATTATATATATACGGAAATAGCGCAATTGTGCTGAAGGATGGCAAAATTCATGCCTCAGGGCAAATCTACGATTTGATTTCTGAATCAGAGATATTTTTCACACCGTTTGCCGACAGTATGGCTGTTCCAGCGGAGATTTCTTTCCCAGGTAAATTGGTTCTCAGTCCGCTCTGTTACCTGGTGTTAATCAACAACAAAGGTTTTCAGATCTCGTCGAAATGCCGGACGTGTAATGAACTTCAAAACAATTATACTTCCACGTGTTTGTTGTAATCTGACAGCATTCCTTTTGAAGGAATTTCAGTTATGAATCTAAATTTCTGCTTTTGATAGCGCGTGAATAGAAGACAGGTAAGCGGGGCTAACTATAAGTAATGCGGATAGCGAGAGAGGCATGGCTTACACGTAACCAACGTTCATGCTAATTAGGGAAACAACGTGGGAACGCACGTGGACCGAGTGGATTGAAAGGAATGAGAGGTAACTGTGCTGTTCAAGCGAACTGAACAAGGAGGTCGATTCTCATAACCCGTCACACTACAACAACTACTAATGCTACAACCTTGAAAGCAATTACTACTTCACCTACAACAACGAATAATGCTACTGCTACTGTAATATTGCTGCTGCTATGAGTACTACATCTGTTAGTGCTACAACAACAAGTACTACTACTACTACTACTATCAAAACTATTGCTACTGCTGTTGATGTTACTGCTATAATTATCTCCATTTTGTTGCCTCCTAACTCCTTTTAGAGCATAATATACTGAGGAATTTATTCTTCATGGGAACTTTTGCGTGCCAGACAGCCTAGCTCTTTCCCTTCCTTCAACCCAATTTATTTCCATCCTTACAGTTGTCTCTCTCGTGTTTCTTTAACCTTCTTGTTCATCCTTCTTTGCACACGTTAATTAAAAATCCCTCGGAAGTTGGAAATCGTAAAGATTAGGCCAAATGGTCGCTGCTCTGGCAACATTGACAAAAATTAGGAAAACATACCCGTCTCGTCGGTGCTAGAGTTCGTGCATCGTGCTGAGATCATCGTGTGATCTATGGGAGAAGATCGGAGCACTGACGAAGTTGTCTGTGTGCAATGAAGATGCTCCTTAAATACCACACTAAACCAAATCAAACCTTCTTTGGAAGGGTGCTGTCTCATTACTATGTGAGGTGTTTCAGCTTTTATGTAATTTTAACACCGTGTCTTATACTCGTCTTCTGCGCATGATCTTCTCAGCAATTTTGTTAGTCTCTACATTAGTCGTAGGAAACCTAAGAGCTGTATTACTACTACTATTTGTCACGGGTTGCCTCCTCTTGCTCTGCAGTAGTGGTCCAACAGTGGCTAAAACCTAAAGTATCTAATAGGGGTCTTCAAAGGTGTCTACCTTCGTACAAGATTACGTTACTCTTGGCAGAGTTGTAGATAAAAGGATAATGATGCTTCTACCTCGAGGGAATATTCACAAGATATGTCAGTAGTCAAGAACAATGCTGAATTAGTCTAAGCACGTTAACTTTTTATCTGATCCGCCGGCTTTTGTGAAGATGGATTGTATGATTTAGCTCGTTCAAGCTCCCAGCTGATTTAACTCAGCGAAATTCCTGTTATTAGTTCGATATATATATATATATATATATATATATATATATATATATATATATATATATATATATATATATATATATATATATATATATATATATATATATATATATATATATATATATATATATATATATATATATATATACTAGAGGTTCTGGATCCTACGTGTGCCTTTGTCTATGTAATGATTAATTCAACTATGCATTTGTTAAAATCAACATATACAAATTTAATCATCATTTACATTAACACTTGTAAATAAATATGACTGGTGATTATGAAAAATTATTAAGTTTCTTCACCGAAAAGTCTTTAGTCTTGTTGGATTTAGCAAAATAGAGTTCGGTTATATTTGTTGGCCTGTTAAAATTGTGACTTGCCAAAATGCTGAAGTGTCGATGCTACTTTTCCGTAGATTTCTCTCTGATATTCCAGATCAGTTCAGGAAGTAGCCTCTGCGGGTCAAGGCAAGAATCTTCAGGTGTCGATTTCAAGCTTCAAACCACAGTCAAGTAGTCCAGTAAAAGGTCTCTCAGGGTTGTACCACAATTAGTCGGGTCGCATAGAACTGGAACAACAAACTCGATAACTGAGAAATCTTAAACTTCTTGCTCAGTAGAATAGTCTTGGCAACTTAACACAGATGCCTCGAACTCACGTCTGGGGTATTATTTCTATTTTAGAATCCCTCTGTGACTTGTGAGTGGTCCTGTAGAATTCCGGGTTCCGTATTAACATTGGCGAGTTTTCTACTGATGTCCAGAGATGCTCTTAATACTTTTTGTCCACCGTCCTATAAATTCAGAATCCAACTCTATTCTTTTCTGTGACAAGGTCCGAGCTGACTATGTTGACATTTTGTGGAATGCAGTGCCGTATGTCAAACCTTTTCTACGTTATATTGTAGGTACCCGGCCTACGCGTCCACCTGTCGTTTTCTGACAAAGTCCCAATCAGCGCGGTTGTTTATAGGCGCCTGTGATGTATAATGGAAATATAGCCTACAGTATCTGACAGTCTTTCGTGATCCCGTTAGCGTTCTATGATTTGCTAGTAAAAGTCAGGCATTTTTCTGCCTGCGTTTACTCTTTTTTAATCTACGCCTCTTTTCTTGAACGTAAACAAACTTCCGAGACCTGCCAGTCATAACAGGGAGCAAATATGGTTTGTTTACCTGAGTTTCTCACGCGAGCTGATCTGTCAATCATCGGATATCAGACAGATGCACGTGGAATAACATCGGACCTTTTAATTGAGTCGCTCGGGCAAAAATATTTTCCCCGAATACCCTTTGATGTTCGTACATACAGGGGGATGTTAAAATTTGATCTCCAGAAACGGGCTAAATCTACGAGGAAACCCGTTACACGGTTCCAAGTCTCTGTTGTCGATTAGCAACGCCGACAGAGCGACCGTGAAAACCCTTTATCTGGGAAAAGTAGTCTCCTGTTTTTCTGCTTTGCGCTATAGTGTGAAAAGTAACGTCATCTATAGATCAGAGAGACAATAATGTATATAAACTGTTTCTTCCCAGACCAGTCATCAGATGTCGCTCAGAATTTTGGATAGTCTAAACACGTAGTCTAGAACCTTTGTGGTAGATGTGTTAAGGTAGTAGGCTACCCACAAAAGATTAAAAAAAATAAAAATCCAACAATTTTCATTTTCATGCTTTAAATCATCGTCAACATGTTCTTGTACTAAAAATAATTCATAGAAGCTTAGAGATACTCTGGTATGATAGGAATCAGTGTTTTTCTACACACACCCCCTTGAGTGATTTGCATAGCAACCAATGTTTATAGTTGGTTACCATGTGAATAATGACCCAACACGAAGGTGCGTAATTGTAAAACTGCGAAATTATAATTATACTGAGGCAACAGGAAAAAGATATTTATAACTTTTCCAAGGAGAATCACTCAATGATTTCTTATGAATTTTTCAAAAGTGTGTATCTAGAAAGCTTTGATCGTAAATTTCAGCATTTGTTACATGCATTGTGCATTTTCCCCCACATCAACTCTATTTATTGCTAGTTTTATACTGATTCTGTATAATAGTAGTTAGCAGAGCTTCTTTTGTTCACAATGGGAAATAAGACAAAGTAAGTTCCTTGGAAATCGGTACATCAACAAACCGTTGCCTGAAAATGAGACACCTATTGTCGATAGTGACGCTATAAAGCCTCTGTGCTCCTCAGCAAAGAAAATAAAGGTCCAAGAAAGTGAAGGACAAGCTAAAAATGACAACAGAGGAAATGTGTTTATCCTTATGGATGTAAAACTGCTGTTTGGGTTTTTATGCGCTAACTTTAGATGTGACAAATGTTATCAGTACTCACTGACCTGTGAGATCGTCGAAGAGACTCGGGATGGCTTTTGTCATGAAATCAGTATCAAGTGCACAAACTGTGTCGAATGGAATGCCAATTTCAATACTTCTGATGTTTCATCTCCAGCTACTCACAAACACAAAGAAGTAAATGTGCGAATGGTGGCATTTGTGCGTTCTATTGGGAAAGGCCACAGTGCATTGCAGAATTTTTAGATATACATGAACACAAGTCAACCCATGGCAAAGAAAGCATACAGGAGAACGCTGCACAGGATCTATTCAGCAAGTAAGGACATTGCAATGGAAAGACCCTAAGAGCACCGAAAAGGGGATTCATAGACACTGCAGCTGCAGTTGAAGGAGACCTTTATTCAACAGGAGCTCATTAAACTTCATTTTGTGAGTTCTTTTTCTGTTTTTCTTCGATTTCTCGGAATTGTCTTTTTAACATAATTGGTGATCTTTGAAACAAGATATCTCTGGATCTGTACATTCAATTGACATGAAAATTAACACAGTTGGTTGTCATATAATCTTACAGATTCTGACCTAAAATGGATACAATTGAATTCAAAGTTTTAGTTTTATGACCATCATGCATATATAATGAGGCACAAATATCAAACATTCCAGAAATATAAATTTTGAAAATTCATTAAAAATTAACCTTTCTGTCAATCTCTGTCATTTTAGGTCATGACCTCACGCTATATATAATGATTCAATTTGCCAAGTTTCAGTCAGATCCTTGTACAAATAACATAGTTATGATGTTTTGAAAAAGGTGTATAATTTGTTCACTACGGCGGCCATATTGGATAGCTAATTTGCATAATTAATGAGGTCATTATGTGGACAAAAATTTTAAGTCCATACTAACACTATACTCATGGTTGTTTGATTCTGAAAGGACAATTTGAGTTTTTTACCCTATCAAGGTAGCCTACTACCTTAATAGCATTTCGTGGAGATTGTCATTCTGATTTGTGGAAATAGAAATTAGCATTTACGTGATTTAATGTGCTAAGTTTTATCATCTTAAATTCACTGTGATTTTCTAGCTGTTAGAACTAGTGAAATAAATAACACGTAGCTATATTTTTTTTACCAGTTGTTCAGTTTAATGAAATTTCCATCACCCGCTTTCTCACCCAAGAAGATACGTTTTGCTGACTGATATTATATGCTAAGCGCGACTGATAGTGGGCCATAGAATTCACTGTATATTTCACTTTGTGTAATTTTAGTAAGTGACTGTTATTTTAATACATACGACGACCCACAGACGCCGACAATCTAATAGCTATTAATGACAGGCGATATTTGTTAAGTGCGCGTATGTATAGTTACTGATCGATTAATGTTGTCTTCTTCTTGGCTTACGCGTCCCCAAGTTCAGTTGTGAACAGAATTGGCCAAAGAGACAAACTAACATTTTAAATAGTAAATTCAACTGAACTTATCAATACCCAGATATGTGTTCAAATGTATCAGCCCTCTGTGGCGTAACACAAATAACATTACTATCTGACTTTTGACAGTCGTATCAGCGGGTTTATCCTGCAAGTTACGCTGTTTCAAAATCGGCACCCACCACAGAGCCAGCCGATAGGATTTACCATCATCATCAAAATGAACAGTTTTAGCAACCAGATGTTTCCCTATACTGGAAGTATTTTCTACCTTTTACTGTGAACACAAGATCTCGGGTTGTTTTCTACATTAACTATTCGAGGTGACATTTGTCTATCCAGGAATCAACCACCAAATTAGGCGTCCCCCTTATAAAATTTAATTATTAGAGGAGGGACTGGGGCGAATTTGTAAGATAAAACCACTGGAAATTATATATTCAGGGATTATATGTCTAAGAGATTGTTTCACCAAGAGTAGGTAAGAAGCGAGTGACTGGCCACGTATGACAGAGAGAGACTGAATATTTTCTTTGTTACAGAAAAATAGTATTATTTGGATTCTGCTTAAATATTGTTTACTTTACTGAATAGCATTTAGTAGGAACTTTGTTCTTTTCTTTACTGTCTATTCTGTAACATAGTGCTAACCTTTGACCTTTGGGGTTATTAACTTGTTGGGTTCTTTTCTCAATAATGGGAAGGGCACATGTACTCTGTTATTTTTCTATGTATGAAATTCTGATTTTATTTGATCTTTCTTTAGATATTCGATGTTGTAAAGTTTAATGATAATAAACAACAAAATAACTTAGCTTTGTGTGTTGGTCAGACCCATACCCAATTAACCATAGTTTTTCACGTTTGTGTGTCTTTTTGTCACATAGCTGTGTGTGTGTGTGTGTGTGTGTGTGTAGTAAAACTTATATTTACATATATATAGGGAGGTGCAAAATTGTCTTGTACCAAAATATAGTCGTATAGATAGGTGTGATAAATTTTAACCGTGATACAACGTTAAAATACCTCCAAAGATAAAATGTAGGGATAAAAAAATAATGCGTAAGCTACTAGAAGACATGATCGCCCATGCCGCGGTTCAATACCCGCCATGGAAACTAATTTGTTAGACGTGAAGACAAACGTTTACCCTTGGAGACGGGAGGGAACGGAGATCAAAAAGAAAAAATATGACTGAACACGTGCTTGAAACTAGCAAGGCTAAAAAGACGCAATTGGTGGGGAAAGGAAAAAATTCACGTCCCCAAGTTGACACAATGTAAAGAAATGGACAAAAGGGACCTTAGCTATTATACGCAACAGTCATTTCTTGGACGCTTTTACGATACTGAGTCCTTTTATTTGAATTCAGCGGCAAACGCATTACAGAAGATGCTCGAACATATTTAAAAAAAAACAACTAACCTTGAAAAAGTAACTTTTTCTTAATAATAATGTTAGGAATATAAAAACTAGCTAGTTTGATAGACCATCTTGAGCAGAGAAATAATATGCTTTCATTTATACAGACGGATAGATAATAATGAAGATATTGACAAAAGACTGTGTTGTTCATAACAGACGAGCGACTGCACTGTTAAAAAAAATGTCACTAATTTTCAAAAATTGCGGCCTTGAGACTCAAGTGCTAAAATCTAGTTAGAATGAAAGAGAGGGGGAATTAGTGGAAAATTGTGGCTAAAAATAACTCTAGAGACCGATTCGTGTAGAAAGGCATGTAGAACCAAGCGTGTTTTTTTATGAAAAAACAAGTAGAGACAGACGGACCAACAGACAATAATACATACTTGACTGAGGTATGACTGAATTGACTTTTGGTAGGAGGTTTGAAATTTGAAAGGGGGAAAGTCGGTGATTGGCCACAGATAATCATATTATAGGCGCACAGACGCGCATTTTTGCCATTCAACAATAAATTGTCCAGTAGTAGACACAGTAATTCTTCAGTGGTGTAGTTCCCAGAAGCTAATTGCCATATTTAGAGGGACGCCATACTAGAGCCAGCAGCTCAGCTGAGTTTTGCTAGAATATAACTGTGTTCTCTATTCCTAATTCTGGTAAGAATGAAAGTATTTCTTTGTATATTTTAATATTGTTTAATGTTTCGAGTGATTTGATACTGCCATATCAAAATCTACCCCTTACAACAAGTAAGGATTCGCTCTAGATCCCCAGCCCAAGTTCAGGGTCTAGAGACAAACAAAATACATAAACGCCAGCAAGGATTATGAAGGGCAGATCAAGTGTTGAGATCAGTGGAACATATCACCTATCTTATTCAATAGCAGGAAGCTAATGAACATATTTCAGAATATGTAGTCTTGGGGAACTAGTACTATGTGAAACCAACTTGGTAAGATGTGCTGTATGGTCAGGGAGATCTGATCCCGTCTATGTGGTGTTGTTGTGTGGTGTTGTGTGTAGAAGTGGCTCAGGAGGTAGAGTTCTGACACATGACCCAATACTTTTGTTGCAGAAGTGTGAGTTTCTGTTTGGCACCAAAGTGGTGTCAAATGCTGTGTTGATAAATACAAGTGTGGACCAGTGAAGTCTAGTGTTTTGTCAGAGCAGCCTTATATTGCCCCAAGCACGGAGAGTGGGGCCACCAGATTCCAGCACCAGAACTACTCAGTGAAGATACGTGAGCGTCTGGCCTGCTGGACCTTCACCAACTTAATTACTAACTAACACACCAACTATATTACCATCACTAGAACCCACAAAAATTTTGGGAAATAAAATTTGTATTACTCCCATCAGTGAAGGGACAATGTTTGGTAGTCATAGACAGGGAGTGATGATATCACCCCAACAGCATATTTAGAAATAAATTCTCCTGGGACTATCTTAAGATAATTACTATTAATCAGTCATTTGAAATACATATGTACATATTTTCTAGTTTATTATGACATATATTCATGCATTTCATTCATAATTTCAAAACCTTTCATATGTTCTGACCAAAATAAAACCTTGGTTCAGAACAAATAAACTTAAAGAAAATTTAATATCAAAAATTTAAACAGCTTGAGTTAGTTCAGTGTGTTATAAACTTTATTAATATTATTAGACTTATTAAATATCTGTGTGTGTGTGTATGTAATCTACCACAACACATTACATATCAGTACCCTAGATTTTAACGTAGCCACATTCATTAGAAAAAAGAGATATGTGTGAGGTCGTAAGTGGTAGTAAGAAGGGCCTTCTGTAAATTCACAGCTACATTTATCTCAGGAGCCTTCACAGCTGACCTCATGCATCACACTAGGTAATATCACAACCATACAGTACCATCAAATCCACTACATATATTGGGGTCTTGTCCAGGGATAATTAGCTTATCAGTAATATTAGTATCTCCTGGTGGGAGAATTAAATTAGGGGGACAAATTGTAAAAATTAAAAGTGTCCCTTAAAATAAAAGTTGGTGAATCTTCACAGCCAGTGGTAGTTAATTGATTAATAAATTAATTAGAATTACTTTAGTTATTAATTGGTTAGAGATTTATCTTGCTCATTGCTAAATTGTCTAAAAAGTATGGCGGAGCTGGCAAAGTTCAGATCAGCTGCTGTGCTAACGGCGAAGGATATGGGAATGGATGGTCAAGTTTTAATTCAATACGTAACTGCAGAATGTGATAAGTATATTGAAAGGGAAGATAGGAGGTTAGCTGAAGAGAAGAGGTTACAAATTGAGGCCGATAGAGAACTTAAGAGGCTGCAGATTGAGGCAGATGAAAAACGACAGCAAAGGGAAGCAGAAGATAAAAAGGCCGAAAGGGAAGCAGAAGATAAAAAGGCCGAAAGGGAGGCAGAACAAAAAAGGTTGACTGCCGAAAGGGAGGCAGAAGATAGAAGGTTGCAAAGGGAGCACGAATTACGACTAAGGGAGCTGGAATTACAAGGCCATGCTCCTGAAAATGGTGCCAGCCCTTTTGCCTCAGATGCTACGCCTAGTCAGGGAGCCTCAACATCAGCTATGGGGTTTCATTTAGACCATTTTGTTGAGAAAGACGATGACATAGAGGGGTAACTCAGTCGTTTTGAATTATTAGCTACTACATATGGGTTAGAGAGAGAGAGGTGGAGTTTAAAGTTATCACAGGGACTGAGAGGTACTTCTTATGAAGTCTTCGCAAAAATGAACAGAGAAGACCAAGACAATTATGACATGTTAAAGCAGGCTTTGTTGTTAAGATACGAAAAAAATGGTGAATTTTATCGTAAGAAATTTAGAAATGCCAAACTGTCGTCTGGGGAGACATACCACCAATTCTCTGCCAGACTGGAAACCTATTTGGAGAAATGGACTGCTCTGGGGAAGACCCAAGATCTTAAAGAGATGATCATGATAGAGCAATTGAGAGAGTCCATGGCTCCAGACCTGAGAAAATTTCTCATGGAACAAGGTGCAGAGAGGTTGGGGGAGGTTTTAAATGTCACTGAGAGGTATCAGGCAGCCCAGGCAGAGGTAAGTGGTGCTAAAAAGAAGCACATAGACAATTTTAAAGCTCCACAGCAATTTAATAAATTTGATAAAAGAGAACAGGGTAATAAAGGTAGGACAAACCTTGAACGGCCAAGAAATGACTATCGTGACAGAAACTCACAGTTCAATGACCAAAAATACAATGAAAGAAAACCGTTGAACCAAGGAAAAAGATGGTGCAAATGGTGCAAGAAAGATAACCATAACACCGAATTTTGTAGAAGGAAACCTTCAAACATTGCTGCAATGAAGTCGGGGACTCAAAGATTAAAGGTTAATCCTAATGGACAGCAGGAACCTTATCACCCCCCAGTTTGTGAGGATGTTATTTGTAATGGGGTCACCACAAGGTGCCTTTATGATACAGGTTTGGATTATGATTCAGTTGTGAAGTCTAGCCTAGTGGACCCAAGTCAGTATACCACAGAAACAGTGGAAATACAAGGGGCGACCAAGGACATACCACTCATGACACTTCCCATCGCAAGGATAACGGTGAAAAATCGCTATGTGGAAGGAGAAATCAGAGCAGCAGTGATAGATGAACCAATCTACCCTCTGATATTGGGGTGTAGATACGTCTTCTTGGGGAATCCCGAGAGACCTGTGATCATGGCGACAGTGCAGACCAGGTCACAGAAAAAGGAGGAAGAAGGTGAACCTATAAATGCTCATCCAGAGGAGATGAGGAAGGCGCAGGCTGAGGATAAGACCCTTAAGCCATGTTTCAAAAAATTGCCCAAATGCCACACACCTCCAAGCAAGGGAGAATACTTTATGAAGAACAAACTATTATATAGGAAGGCCGGAACTGGAACAAATGGTCACAACCAGCTGGTTCTTCCCACTTCATATAGGGATAAAGTGATGGAACTCGGGCATGCGATTCCCTTCAGTGGTCACATGGGGATCAGCGCCACAGGACAGCGTATAGCTTGTCATTACTTCTGGCCAGGGATAACGGAGGATATAAAAAGATATGTCAAATCCTGCCCAGAATGTCAACGGGTAGCTCCAAAGCATTGGACTGCTCCTGCAACTCTAGGGGAAATGCCCATAGTGGGAACACCTTTTGAGAGGGTTGCAGTGGATATTGTGGGACCTCTCACTCGGACCAAGAGGAGGAACAGTTACATCCTTACTCTGGTGGACACTTGTTCTATGTGGGGAGAGGCGGTAGCCCTGCCATCAATTGATTCAAAACATGTAGCAGAGGCACTACTTACAATATTCACCCGATTAGGATTCCCGCATCAAATCTTGACTGATAATGGCTCACAGTTCAAGGGGAAACTAACGGAAGAAGTTTTTAAGCTATTTCAAGCCAGACACTTTCATTGTAGTCCGTACCATCCGCAAGGGAACGGCCAGGTAGAGAGGTTCAATGGGACTCTCATTTCTATCCTGAGGAAGCTCGCACACGAAAAACCGGATCTATGGGATCAATTCCTGCCCGCCGCGTTGTTTGCGTATCGGGAGGTACCACATAGTTCAACCGGGATGGCTCCCGCAACTCTGCTATTTGGGAGACCCATAAAAGGTCCATTAGAAGCTTTATTAAGGACCTGGACAGATGAGAAGGCAGAGGAGACTGTTACCTCATCTTATCAATACGTGAACGAACTGACCACTCGTTTGAAAGCTGGATGAAAACTGGCAAATGATAATTTGAAACAAGCCAGGAAGAAACATGCAGCATATTTTAATAGGAAGGCAAAGGACAGAGAACTAGCTGTGGGAGAGAAGGTGCTGCTTCTACTACCCGGTAGCCAGAATAAATTACAAATTGGATGGCAAGGTCCATATACGGTTCTAGAGAAGGTGTCTAGAACAAACTATAAAATTGACAAAAAGGGGAAGGAGAAAGTTTATCATGTAAACCTTTTAAAGAAATATCTGGACAGACCACTCTAGGAAAGCACCCCCTTACTGACCTTGGCTATCGCAACTCAAATGCAAAAGGAACCACTCACCTCACATGAATACCCATTACATCCTTGTGAAACAGCAGCACAGGTAAAAGTCAGTAAGCACCTGACTAAAAATCAGAGGGAGAGAGTTCAACAGGTTCTGGAGGAACATACAGATGTATTAACAGATAAACCAGGACATACAAATTTTCTACAGTATGACATGAAACTGGTAGACTCAAACCCAATCTGTATGAGAGCCTATTCTATTCCGTTCGCGAAGGAGAAGGCATTGAAGGAAGAAATAGATTATTTGTTGAAGGAGGGGATTATTTCACACAGTGAATCATCTTTTAGCTCCAGTGTAGTTTTGTTGAGAAAACCGTCTGGGGAACACAGACTGTGCATAGATTACAGGAAACTGAATGCTGTCACAGAAGGACAAGTGGACCCATTACCAGACACAAAACAGTTATTTGCCAGATTAAACAAGGCAAAATACTTTTCAAAGGTGGATCTTAGTAAAGGCTATTACCAGATTCCAGTGAAGCCTGAAGTGAGACCTTATTTGGCCTTTAGCACTTCGGATGGACATTATGAATTCAACATGCTTCCATTCGGACTGAAAAATGCTCCGAGTGTATTTTCAAGGATGATGCGCAAATTGTTGGATCCCCTGAATAACCCATGTATCACGAATTTCATGGATGATATTCTCGTCGCCACAGAGACATTTGAAGAACATATTGACTCCCTAAAAATGTTATTTGATAGGCTTAGGGAGGCGAGCTTAACTGCTAGGCCAACAAAATGTTGTATTGGATGCAAAGAGTTGGAATTCTTGGGACACACTGTATATCAGGGCAACATGACCCCTGACCCCAAGAACTTGGAAAAACTGCAGAGAGCACCTAGACCACAAACAAAAAAGGACGTGCGATCATTCGTGTCGTTATGTGGTTTTTACCAAAAATATATCAAAAATTTTAACTCAATATGTGCTCCTCTGACTGATTTGACTCGCAAGGGACATCCAGATAAAATAATTTGGACTGCGCAATGTGAATTAGCGTTCCAAGAGTTAAAGGAAAAACTCACTAGCAAGCCTATTCTCAAACTGCCTGATTTGACACAGGACTTTGTCGTAAGAACAGATGCAAGTAATGTAGGACTCGGGGCGGCTTTGTTGCAAAGATCATCTTCACCTGATGGGGAACTGAACCCAGTCGCCTATGCAAGCCGCAAATTGAATAAGGCGGAACAAGGATATTCCACAAGCGAAAAAGAATGTTTAGCGTTAATCTGGGCAATAAAGAAGTTTCAAATCTATCTGTATGGTAGGACTTTTGTGGTCCAGACGGATCATCAGCCCCTAGTATTCTTATCTCAGGCTAAGCATGAAAACGCAAGATTGTTGAGGTGGTCTTTATTACTGCAACCTTATCAGTTTAGTATTGAGTACATCCCAGGGTCATTGAATGTCGGTGCAGATTTCCTCAGTCGGCACCCCTGTGATCAAAATTAGAGTAGTGGTAGGCGTGAGGAGTAATTTTATCTATGTGTATCACTGGTTTTGGAACTTGCCGTAGGCATGTTTTCAAGTGGGGAGATGTGTGATAAATTTTAACCGTGATACAACGTTAAAATACCTCCAAAGATAAAATGTAGGGATACAAAAATAATGCGTAAGCTACTAGAAGACATGATCGCCCATGCCGCGGTTCAATACCCGCCATGGAAACTAATTTGTTAGACGTGAAGACAAAACGTTTACCCTTGGAGACGGGAGGGAACGGAGATCAAAAAGAAAAAAATATGACTGAACACGTGCTTGAAACTAGCAAGGCTAAAAAGACGCAATTGGTGGGGAAAGGAAAAAAATTCACGTCCCCAAGTTGACACAATGTAAAGAAATGGACAAAAGGGACCTTAGCTATTATACCCAACAGTCATTTCTTTGACGCTTTTACGATACTGAGTCCTTTTATTTGAATTCAGCGGCAAACGCATTACAGAAGATGCTCGAACATATTTAAAAAAAAACAACTAACCTTGAAAAAGTAACTTTTTCTTAATAATAATGTTAGGAATATAAAAACTAGCTAGTTTGATAGACCATCTTGAGCAGAGAAATAATATGCTTTCATTTATACAGACGGATAGATAATAATGAAGATATTGACAAAAGACTGTGTTGTTCATAACAGACGAGCGACTGCACTGTTAAAAAAATGTCACTAATTTTCAAAAATTGCGGCCTTGAGACTCAAGTGCTAAAATCTAGTTAGAATGAAAGAGAGGGGGAATTAGTGGAAAATTGTGGCTAAAAATAACTCTAGAGACCGATTCGTGTAGAAAGGCATGTAGAACCAAGCGTGTTTTTTATGAAAAAACAAGTAGAGACAGACGGACCAACAGACAATTGTGCAAGGATTATGTCAAGTGTTGAGAAGTGGAACTATCAGGAGGTAGAGTTCTGACACATGACCCAATACTTTTGTTGCAGAAGTGTGAGTTTCTGTTTGGCACCAAAGTGGTGTCAAATGCTGTGTTGATAAATACAAGTGTGGACCAGTGAAGTCTAGTGTTTTGTCAGAGCAGCCTTATATTGCCCCAAGCACGGAGAGGTGGGGCCACCAGATTCCAGCACCAGAACTACTCAGTGAAGATACGTGAGCGTCTGGCCTGCTGGACCTTCACCAACTTATTTACTAACTAACACACCAACTATATTACCATCACTAGAACCCACAACAGTTTTGGGAAATAAAAATTTGTATTACTCCCATCAGTGAAGGGACAATGTTTGGTAGTCATAGACAGGGAGTGATGATATCACCCCAACAGCATATTTAGAAATAAGTTCTCCTGGGACTATCTTAAGATAATTACTATTAATCAGTCATTTGAAATACATATGTACACATTTTCTAGTTTATTATGACATATATTCATGCATTTCATTCATAATTTCAAAACCTTTCATATGTTCTGACCAAAATAAAACCTTGGTTCAGAACAAATAAACTTAAAGAAAATTTAATATCAAAAATTTAAACAGCTTGAGTTAGTTCAGTGTGTTATAAATTTTATTAATATTATTAGACTTATTAAATATCTGTGTGTGTGTGTATGTAATCTACCACAACACATTACATATCAGTACCCTAGATTTTAACGTAGCCACATTCATTAGAAAAAAGATATGTGTGAGGTCGTAAGTGGTAGTAAGAAGGGCCTTCTGTAAATTCACAGCTACATTTATCTCAGGAGCCTTCACAGCTGACCTCATGCATCACACTAGGTAATATCACAACCATACAGTACCATCAAATCCACCACAATAGGCTGGACTAGAGAAACTACTTATTCCAGAGACAGATCTTCTCCTTAAACTATTCACTTGTGAAATCTATTCTCACACCTTTATTTCTCCCGTACTCATATCACCATCCACTCTACTCAGGCGGGACCATAAATAACTTTCAAACCTTCTAAATTTACGACAGCGCCTCACATGCCAGCCAATACATTCAAAGTTCATGTTATGAAAAATTTCCTCACAAAGTATTCGGCATGACTCATGCGTTTGAAAAATTTAAAAAGTCATCCTCCGTATATGGAGTTGCTACATCCGACAAATGTTATCAAAGTCTACTCATCCCATTTCCTGCTACCTCTTTCAAATGTCTTCCAAGATTGCGTTTATCTATAATCACTTAACCCTGCTTTCGAGTCGGAAGTAATTATGCAATCTTAAGCAAACACTTCATGCTCGCATTTACCTGGAGTCAATGTGGTATTACCACGTTGTATTGATTCAGTTAATCTCTCAGGGATGGGTGATACGCTTGTCTGGCCCTGTGATGCATCGAAGCGTGAAACGTGAACAATGACAGTAAGGAAAAAGAATGTGCTAATAATTGACTAATGCACATAATTCAGTACGCACAACAAATGTAGTTCAATACTGCCGGATAAGAGAAGAGAGCGCATAAATTATGTCAAAGACCACCTATCCTAAGATATTTGTTGAATATCTAGCTTTGGGCAGTCACTTTTCCGTAGATTTTGCTGTCCACCAGTGTCACGGTATTGCCTCCTCCGCTTTGCAGTAGTGGTCCAACAGTGGATAAAACTCAAGAGTATCTAATATGGGCTTCAAAGGTATCTACCTTCGCACAAGATTACTCTCGGCAGAGATGAAGATAGAAGGGTGATGACACTTCTATTACAAAGGGAGTCTTCACAAGATATTCAGAATAAGCTAGATCAATACCGCTTTAGCTGAGTATGTTAACTCTGTAATTCTGCCGACGCTTTTGTGAAGGATTTAAGCACTTATTACTTTCAGCTCGTTTAATCCCACACACCAGGTTCTATTATTTTAGTATAGGTCTGTTCAGAGTGTGTGTAGTAATTTGACTGAGACAAACATGCAGTAACTTTAAAATGATTAAATCGATATTAAATTTGTAACTTTACAAATAACAACATTTAATAATCACTTTAGGTTGTAACAGTTGGAAATAATTTGAATAGTTATGGATCAAGAAAAGTTGTCATCAAATTCTTGAGGAAATGTGAGATATTACAAGAAGTTCAAGTGGCAGCGTATATTTGAACTTAGCTGCAAATGACGGTTCTGCTCCAGCTTATGGGTTGGTTCTTTTCACTCTGCTCGCGCTCGTCTCTGATCAAGGTTGTCGAAGGTAGCTCGTTTCCCAGAAACGTCAAGGAGAGTCTACCACATGGGTCCTTCGTCTTAAAGCTTAGGCCACGGTTCCCTTCTTGTTCCAGAGATGGTACTTCCTGCTGGTACCACCAATAACTATGGTAAAAGAATAGAACGAAACGCTCTTATGAGTATCAAGGGCAACAACTGCTTGAAATTTATAGTCACTTTTCTCGGTAAGCATTTGTCTTCTCGCGTTGGTATTGAATGCAGTTAAGATTTGAGCTGTGGTCATTTTGCGCTGGACTGCGCATGACTTGTCTTGCTTCTTGGTCGATCGGTTTCCGCCCACCACTAGTGGAGTGAGCGATTTGAATGGCGAAAGAGATGCCTCGTTGAAGAGGGGATCTCCGCTATTTTTTTGTTCTGTCAGGAATGTGAGAGTCCTCTTATGGATATTTCGTTTATTCGAGATAATACCTCTAGTGTATTTGCACATGCCGGGAGGCATAATATTTCTGTGTATTTCCGGAAGGCAAGGTAAATTAACATTTTCATTAACTCTATCGATTTTTGGTCGTGAACGATTTCTGGTTCATAGCCTGTCTTCGAAAGTCGTCGTCACGAGATGTTTTCCCAGCTCACATGTCGCTGTATTGTGCTGCATCGGTTGATGCAGGTCCCAAGGACTATTACTTGCTACTTGGTTACCTGAACTAGGTTTGAAAAACCTTTATTATCTAGAGGATATTTTTGAGGACATTATTTTTACTTCGGCAGACGTGTCTGTCTTGCTGAAGTCAGACTAAGGAGAGTGAACTGATCTCATACATCTGGTTATCTCCTGGCTGTTATAGAAAAGGATGGAGTTTTTCACCTGACTACATTTACAGCACTATGAAATATAACATGCATCTGACTCATCATTGTAATGCTGTCTACCGTCTATTGCTGTATTGAATGTTGCTGTGATAATGACTGTTTGATGTGTCTACATATTCGCGTAACCATTTTGTCACTGTGGCGTCCACAATAAATAATGAAGAAAAACGTCAACGGCTGTTTCAAGAATCATTGACTTTATACGTCGTGAGTTTACTGACGTCCTATGTGGATTGCCCTGTTATTTTTGTATGAACATTGTTTGACTGAACACATCTGCACACTACACAAAACCAGACATGCGGATACCATCCATCATCATATGGCATCACGCATCATTTGGTGGCCATAAGCTGGTTTGATTCTGGTACCAGCAAACACGGGGTCCCTTACCCACTTCATTTTCAACAAGAATTCATCAACATCCTTCAAGAAATTAACATTCTTCAAGACAGTCAACATCTTCAAAATTTTCAAAGTACTCGGCGTTGCCCGGTAAAAGTCAAAATTTCAATTTTTTGACGGAAACAAGAATTTGACAGTACCCGGCGTTGTTACATGTTGCCGGATAACTCGGACTGCTGTTATCTTTTACGCAAGTCAAGCAAGTTGCTGCTGTCAAGGTTCCAGTGCTGTCGTTTTTGTGAAGGTCAAGTGCCGGTTGAAACGGGTTGTTTTCTGAAGAAGGCCAAGTACCGATTTCCATCAACTTACTTTTGGATTAGAAGGTCAAGTGCCGAAACAACTCAACACACAGTATGTCAGAAGCTCAAGTACCATCGTGTTAGCAGTGGAAGCAGTTCAGATGTGCCATCATCGTTGGAGCTTCGCTCTTTAGGACGTTGATTGACATCCGTTTTTTCTGCTGTTCGACGATTGGAAGCCTATAAGTTAAGTGGCCTGTTTGTATGTAAACTGTGCCCTTATACTTCTGCTGAGTCTTCTGTGTATCATCTCATTCTATATGTTATATGTCTATATGTTATTTGTATATTTATATGTTTATATTTCAGCGGGTTCTCGGTTGGGTGGTGTCTCCGTTAGATTATGCCACGTCATAGAGGTCGTCTATTGTGAGCGTTTTCTGTAGGGTTTGCAAATTTCCGATACTGGAATTTGCTAAGCGACTTCTGTTGCTATTTATGTTAGCTGTGATGACATGTTTTAATATTGTTTTCGTTATTATTTCGCATTCTTTAGTTTTGTTTTGATTTGTTTGTATTTGTTAGCCTACTCTTGTCTATAATTTAGTTTCATACAACATTTTTGTTTATACACTGTGGTGTCATGTATTTTGTTTAATTCTATCGTAGATATCGTCACATTTTTTGTGATATTTCATTAATTTCTGCTTTATTTTTAGTTGATTTCTGCGAACGTTTTTGTATTGTTGCTGATCTTTGTTATTGTTTACATTGTTATTGTTTACATTGTTTGCATTGTTTACATTTTCAATGTTTACATTCTGCATGTGTTTACATAGTCATTGTTTACAGTTATAGTAATTAGTTAATGGGCTATGCTAATGCACTGTTACTACTACACTGATGATAAATGAATGATGAATAGTGTTGTGCACTATTGAATGAGAAGTGCACTTATGATCAAGAATTGATTGGTGATATTTCATATACAAGTTCTTTGATTGGAGACTTGTTTCCCACAGAGACTGGGATAATATAAGGTGATGTGAATATACAAGTGCTTAATTAAGACTTGTTACACTTAGGTTTGAAATAAATTAGTTAATTATTTCAGGTTTTGGACGCATATGTTAGACAACATGTCTACATTTGAGCACTTTATTGAGCAGGGTAAATTGCTTGGGAAGACTGGTGATAAGTTAGAAGAATTTGCAACTGCTCGATATGATAAAGCAATGGAAGCTGAACAAAAGAAACTGCAGATGGAAGCTGAACAAAAGAAACTGCAGATGCAGGTGGATGAAAAAAGATTCCAAATGGAAATGGAAAAACAAAAAAGGGAATCAGAAGCTGAGGAAAGAAAACTCCAGCTAGAGGCTGAAAATAAAAGACTTGAAAAAGAGGCTGAAAATAAAAGACTTGAAAAAGAGGCTGAAAATAAAAGACTTGAAAAAGAGGCTGAAAATAAAAGACTTGAAAAAGAAGCTGAAAGACTTCAAATAGAGGCTCAGGCTGAGGAGAGAAGATTACAGAGAGAATCTGATGAGAGGAAAGAGAAAGCAAAAATGGAACATGAAGAAAAGGTCTTAGCTTTAGAGTTGGAAAAATTGAAATTGATGAACATGAGTAATGGTAATGATTCAAACAAGGGTTCATCTTCTGGTAAGGCTAATAATGATACTTTTAAGATTAAGTTACCAACTTTTAGTCCTTCCAGTGATGACATAATGTTCTATCTGGACAGATTTGAACAAGCATGTACAGCTCATAACATAGACAAAGCAAAATATGTTTATCAGTTATCAGGGATACTGACAGGTAAAGCTCTAAGTATATTAAATATGGTGGATGAACCTGACAAGAACAATTATGAGGTTGTCAGGGCCGCTCTGTTAAAGAAATATCAGCTTAACGAAGACGGCTATCGTCTACAATTTAAAAACATGTTACCTGAAAATGGAGTTGAATTCTCCGAGTTTATTGCAAGAATACGCATTACTTTCTCACGATGGGTTGAACTATCTAAGACGGAAAAAACTTATGAAGGACTTATGGACTTAATACTTAGAGACAAAGTCATGTCGTCTGTCAATGAGTCTTTCCTTGCTTTCCTTCATGAACGTAAACCTAAAACAATAAAAGAAATGGAAGATTTCTGTTGCCAATACGTAACTGCGCACCCACACATAACCATGGGTAACTCTAAGGTGAAAGAAGGTTTACCAGTTGCTTCGGCAGCTCCGTATGGTCAAAACTTTGCTCGTAGATTCCAACAAAATTTTGATAGAAAGAGCAGCGGTAATTTCTGTCAAAATCATGGAAACCAATTTCATGGTGATTCTTCTTCGAAGAATTGGAGACAACCTGATAGTGGTCGTTACTATCACCCTAATAATTATAGGCATTTCAAAAGAGGATATGGTAATAGAGGTTATTCCTGCCGAAGACCTCAGAACCAAACAAATAGATGTTCGCATCAATGTGAACATGATAGTAATCGTGGAAACTGGAATTCGAACCAGGATAACAATTACAATAGATACAATAATAACTGCAGAGATAATAATAACTCTGATAACTTCAGAGGTAATAATAGTCGGGGTAGATCTCAACACAAAAAAAAGAGATATCAGCAGGCTAATGCTGTACAACAGGAAACTGAGGGAGCCTGTAATCATGTTGTTGATAATAAAAACTTTGACGCTGTCACTGGTTCTGCTTTTGACTTTGAGAGAGCAAACAAATGCCCCCAATGCAGTACTTTATTCGAACCGGGTACCATAACTACTTTGAGTTGTGGTCACCCACTTCCCGCTCTTCCTGCTGCTGTTGCGCATGACGTGAGGGGTTCTTTAATTCTACATAAGGGTCTTGTTAATGATACTCCGGTCTCACTACTTTTCGATTCCGGATGCACCACTATTGGTGTTAGACAATCGCTTGTAGATCCATCTTGTGCTACAGGAAGGGTTATTAAATGTGTCACATTTGGCGGCACTCTAGAAAAATATCCTACTGCTGTAATTCGCATTGCCACTCCTTTCTTTACTGGTGATGTGCATGCTTGTCTCTTACCTAATCCTATTGCGGACCTTATTATTGGTCGTATTCACGGAGTTAGGGAGTGTACCCCACAGCAGATTGCTGCTTGGGAAGATAATAACATGCAAGCTACAAATGCAGTAGTTACAAGAGCACAAGCTCTACAAACACCCGAAACTTCACTGAATAGTGATAATGAAGTTGATAGCCAAGATAGTCACTTAGTGATCACTCGTGACTCTTTCATAAAATTGCAAGAAGAAGATCCTTCTTTAAAAAAATTCTTCATTCTTGCGAAGAAAGGTGATCCGAATCAGGATACAAATAGAAAATCTTGGATTGCAATGAGAAACGGCGTACTTGTACGTATGGTACAAGATTCGACTACGTCGGCACATTCGCAAATTCTTGTTCCCAAGAGCATGAGAGTGCAAATATTGCAACATGCTCATGACTCGCAATGTGCTGGACATATGGGTTTTGCCCGTACGAAGTCGAGAGTCCTTGCGGCTTTCTTTTGGCCTTTTGTCAATAAGGACATTCGTATTTACTGCCGATCATGCAAGGTATGTCAGGAGGTCAAATCTAGAGGACCACGACATGCTGCGCCTATCCAGGCTGCTGACATTCCTATTCGGCCGTTTCAGAAAATGGCCATAGATATTATTGGCCCTTTTAAGGTCAAGTCGGCCAGAGGACATCAGTTTATCCTTACATGTGTCGATATGTGCACACGTTGGCCAGAGGCTATTCCTCTTAAGAGCATATCTACTACAGATATCGCAGATGCTCTTTGGTTGATATTTTCTCGCTTGGGGTTCCCCAGAGAAATATTATCAGACCATGGCACTCAACTCATATCTGACACTATGTCACAGGTAATGTCTACCTTACATATTGAACGATCTCTCAGTAGTATCTACCATCCTATGTCTAATGGGTTAGTTGAGCGTCTGAATAGAACGCTCAAGACTTTGCTTGGTAAGATAACTGAAGATCATCCTCAAGATTGGGACAGGGTTTTACCCGCGGCTCTCTTTGCCTATAGAGAAGTCCCTAATGAACACACAGGATTTTCTCCCTTCGAACTTGTCTTTGGCGCGCGTCCACGCGGCCCTATGTCTTTATTACATGATCTCATCACTGCCGATGATATTAGCGATGAAACTCAATCCTCATATGAGTATGTCATTGCTCTTAGACAAAAGATCATTGAGGCATGTAAGCTAGCAACTGCTTCATCAGAAATTGCTAAAGAGAAGGCAAGACAGTTTGCTAACAAGAATAGATGTCTACGACAACTTTGTCCAGGTGACAAAGCATTCGTCCTACTCCCCAGTAGGGAAAATAGACTTCTTATTGCATGGAAAGGTCCGTATGCAATAGTCTCTCGGATTTCCGATGTTGACTATGTGGTAGATATTGATGGAAAGCATAAAACTTTCCACATAAACATGCTTTCGGAATTTCACGAACGTCCGGACTATTTGCTGCCTATTTTCCAGGCAACGGATGATGCTCCTGCACCTCACGGTCATTATTCATCCCTGTCTGTCATACAGGATGAGGAAGCTACCTTCTCTGATGTCAACCTTCCCCTTCCAGTGGTTCCATTACATTCCACGGAATCTTGGAAAAACGTTTCTGTTTCTCCTAATCTTTCTGGTGACGAACATCGACAAGTCTCGTCGATGTTACAAACATTTCAGGATGTTCTCACTGACATTCCTGGACACACAGATGTCATAGAACATGACATAATTCTTACCGACAATAATCCAATTAGGGTTAGGCCGTATCCTATTCCGATACACTTTCAGTCGCAAGTGGAAAAGGAATTGGATGAAATGATTCAATTAAATATAATTGAACCATCGACTTCACCATATTCTTCTTCCATGGTTATTGTCCGGAAGAAGGATAAGAACATACGAATTTGTGTTGATTATCGCAAATTGAATCAGGTCACAAAGTTCGATGCTGAACCGATGCCTTTGTTAGAAGATCTACTGATTAGACTTTCTAATTCTAGATTCTTCACTAAACTTGACTTGTCTAAAGGTTATTGGCAAGTGCCTTTAGCAGAGCATGCCAAACCTCTTACTGCTTTTTCTACACCTAGGGGTCTATTTCAATGGAATGTTATGCCTTTTGGTCTCATGAACGCCCCTGCCACTTTCGTTCGCATGATGCGTCGAATTCTGTCACATCGTTCGGATGTCATCGCATACTTAGATGACATCTGTCTCTTCAGTGATACCTGGGAAGATCACTATTTAGGGTTATATGACTTACTGTCCACTCTACGTGAGAATAATTTGACAGCGAAACCTTCTAAAGCTTTTGTTGGTTTTGGTGAAATCTCTTTCCTGGGTCATCGTGTTGGTCATGGTCTCTTGAAGACAGAAGACCACAATACTTCAAAAATACTGAACATCTCTGTTCCTAAAACGAAGAAACAAGTTAGGAGTCTCTTAGGTTTAATTCAATTTTATGGGAGATTTATTCCAAATTTATCTTCGATCATGGCACCTCTCTCAACATTGTTGAAGAAAGGTTCGCCTAATCTGGTCCGTTGGTCTGAAGAATGCCAATCTTCACTAGACCAAATCAAGAATATTTTTTCTTCTCCTCCCATCTTAAGATTACCTACTCTTGATAGGACTTTTGTTCTTCGGAGTGATGCTTCATCCACTGGGATTGGAGCAGCACTGATGCAAGAATATGCAAATACTCTGCATCCTGTTATGTACATTTCTAGAAAACTAAATGCGGCAGAGAGGAACTACTCGGTTTTAGACCGTGAGTTGTTAGCGATGGTTTGGTCAATTCTAAAGCTACAAAGATTCCTCCTGGGCGCACATTTCATTCTAGAGACTGATCAGAAAGCTCTTACAGCTATTCAGACTAAGAATTTGAAGAGTTCGAGATCCACTCGATATGCTATAGCTCTTCAACCTTTTCACTTCACGGTACGAGCTATCCGTGGTGCGGATAATGTGATGGCTGACATTTTGTCTAGATGCCCACATGACTCCAACTAATACTTCTGTCCTATATTTCCATATATTACAGAGTCATAACACACCTATATTACTACAATAGATTAGCACATCTGTACTCACTTTATATGTACACACTATCGTGCTTTGTTGTCATCTTCTTCTGTTCGTTTTTTAAGATGATAGAGGAGGACTGAGTAGTTAATATAAGGGCCGTTAGTTTACTAAACAGCCACAATTATTAATAATGTATTGTACCTTATGAAGCATATTAGTTATTAATTAGCATTATATTGCTTGTACTTTCTCAGAATGTCATTGTTGAGCTGAGGACTTACCTTACTAGTATCAAGCATGACGAGTTCTAGATTGTGTACTTACCCTCGGAATACCAGAGCATATGTCCTGGATCGTCATGTAGTTTAACTTTACTATGTACTTATGTCATTACATGTCAAATAATGTACTATTTAAATTTTCCTATCAGATTTGTACATCCATTTTTAAAGACAATATTAGAGTATGCTGTTTAATGATGATTATGGTAACTTGCATACGTATATTGTGTTTACATGCTAACGTGATGTGTGTTGGTGACACCTCCCCGATGTGAATATTTTTTGAGACATATTTATTTTTCTGTTGAGGTATATCCTCACCAGACACTCTATATTTAGCCTCATGTTAGGCAATTTAATTAATTATCAGCGCATAATTCGTGCGTTTTGAGCCGCTTATCGCATGCTCTTTGATATTTAAAAAAAAAAAAATATGTTCCACATTTTTTTTTTTATCGGGAGGAGGTGGTGATATGTTGCGTGATAAATTCTCGCAACATCATTTTATTACAATATCTATTTTATAACGCAAGGGCAACAACTGCTTGAAATTTATAGTCACTTTTCTCGGTAAGCATTTGTCTTCTCGCGTTGGTATTGAATGCAGTTAAGATTTGAGCTGTGGTCATTTTGCGCTGGACTGCGCATGACTTGTCTTGCTTCTTGGTCGATCGGTTTCCGCCCACCACTAGTGGAGTGAGCGATTTGAATGGCGAAAGAGATGCCTCGTTGAAGAGGGGATCTCCGCTATTTTTTGTTCTGTCAGGAATGTGAGAGTCCTCTTATGGATATTTCGTTTATTCGAGATAATACCTCTAGTGTATTTGCACATGCCGGGAGGCATAATATTTCTGTGTATTTCCGGAAGGCAAGGTAAATTAACATTTTCATTAACTCTATCGATTTTTGGTCGTGAACGATTTCTGGTTCATAGCCTGTCTTCGAAAGTCGTCGTCACGAGATGTTTTCCCAGCTCACATGTCGCTGTATTGTGCTGCATCGGTTGATGCAGGTCCCAAGGACTATTACTTGCTACTTGGTTACCTGAACTAGGTTTGAAAAACCTTTATTATCTAGAGGATATTTTTGAGGACATTATTTATACTTCGGCAGACGTGTCTGTCTTGCTGAAGTCAGACTAAGGAGAGTGAACTGATCTCATACATCTGGTTATCACCTGGCTGTTATAGAAAAGGATGGAGTTTTTCACCTGACTACATTTACAGCACTATGAAATATAACATGCATCTGACTCATCATTGTAATGCTGTCTACCGTCTATTGCTGTATTGAATGTTGCTGTGATAATGACTGTTTGATGTGTCTACATATTCGCGTAACCATTTTGTCACTGTGGCGTCCACAATAAATAATGAAGAAAAACGTCAACGGCTGTTTCAAGAATTATGACTTTATACGTCGTGAGTTTACTGACGTCCTATGTGGATTGCCCTGTTATTTTTGTATGAACATTGTTTGACTGAACACATCTGCACACTACACAAAACCAGACATGCGGATACCATCCATCATCATATGGCATCACGCATCAAAATTGAATATGTTTTCATTTATGTTTTACACCGATTGAAAAGTTGGAAACTTCCATTACTTTAAAATGAATATTTTCACGTAGACATTTACACTGGTTTAAGCTTGAAAACGTACATTAGTTTTAAAGTGACTATGTTTATAGGGACATTTACACAGCTTTGAAAATGTAAGTATTATACTTAGAATGTACATCATTTCTTTTATCTTTCCCTCCCTGCTCCATAGGGAACCTGGAACTACTTTATGCTTTTAGTTCTCTTTACGAAACTAGCAGTAAAGCAATCACCAGCCCGTGCAGTGGTGGTTCATGAAGCATCATTCTAGATACTGAGGTTCCCAGCCTCAAATGACTTGGGCGTCCTGTAGCAATTTTCACACATTAAAATTCACATGGTTATATATATATATATATATATATATATATATATATATATATATATATATATATATATATATATATATATATATATATATATATATATATATATATATATATATATATATATATATATATATATATATATATATATATATATCAATTTGTAGGGTCCCATTCCTGATAATAATGATGATAGAACTGCAACTTTGTTCACACTGAATGAATTATGTTCATCAACCGATGATGTGTACGTTGATGCAACGGTTTTGTTGCAAACACAACAATTCACTTTGATGTGTTGAACAAGACCTCTCTTGGCCTGATTATATATATATATATATATATATATATATATATATATATATATATATATATATATATATATATATACATACATACGAGGGGCGTTCAGAAAGTAATGCGCCACATCGTTTTTCTCCGGAGCTGTTTATTCAAAATGAATGAAATTTATACACAATATACATGGATATGTCATGTAAACATTGGTATTATTCAACATAATACCCATCAACTTGTACGGCTTTATGCCAGCGCGAAACAAGTGCATGTATTCCTAGCCCGTACCAGATTTTGTCTTGATCATGTAGCCATTTCTTCGCTGCGTGAATCACTAGTTCATCATCTTCAAACCTTGTCCCACGGAGTGCATCTTTAAGTGGACCAAATAGATGAAAATCAGAGGGTGTCAAATCGGGACTATAGGGTAGATGGGGTAGAACAGTCCAACCCAATTTTGTGATTGCTTCCTGTGTTGCCAGACTTGTGTGAGGGCGCGCATTTTCGTGAAGGAGAAGCAGGTCTGCTGGATTCTTGTGCGGCCGAACTCTGCGAAAACGTTGATTGAGTTTTTTCAATGTCTTAATGTAAGCTTGCGAATTGATTGTCTCTCCTCTTGGCATAACGTCCACAAGAATCACACCTTCAATGTCCCAAAAGACAGTGATCATGACCTTTCCAGCTAAAGGAATTGTCTTGAATTTCTTTCTTCGTGGTGATTGCGGATGATGCCACTCCATTGACTGTCTTTTTGTCTCAGGTTCAAAATGATGTGCCCAGGTTTCATCACCTGTAACGATCTTAGCCAAAAAGTTCTCTCCATCAGCATTGAAACGCACCAACAATTCAGAAGAAATTGCTTTTCTTTGCAATCGGTGGTCATTTGTGAGACTTCGAGGAACCCATCTTGCGCAAACCTTAGAAAATCCGAGAGTTTTTATAACTGCATTTGCACTACCAATGCTGACTGACAGCTGTCTGGCCAATTGTTGAGTAGTGATTCGCCTATCAGTAAGAATAATGCCCTCAGCGCATTTCAACATTTCTGCGTTGGTGGCTGTGGCAGGACGTCCACAGTGCGGCTGATCAAGCAGCTCCATATCTCCACTTCCTGATTCTTTGATTCTCTGAACCCAGCGACTGACTGTACTCCTGTCGACTGCAAAACTTCCATACACATCACATAGATGCTTGTGAATGTTCACAACAGTTTCCTTCTCTGCAACGAGAAATTATATTACAACTCGCTACTTATAACGCAAGTTGCTAACACGCTCCATTTCAACGGTTTAGGGCAGCCGTATTAATTGGCCGGTTGCGGTGCAATTTGGTGCACACAATTGGCACATACCATGTTTGAAGTGTGCACAATTTTATGCTTTTATATATATATATATATATATATATATATATATATATATATATATATATATATATATATATATATATATATATATATATATATATATATATATATATATATATATATATATATATATATATATATACACTGTTCAACAAAAGAAACGCAACATTATTGCAGTGGTAATGGACACCAAATTTCAAACTTGTACCAACATTTTTTTTACGGAATTAATGTTTCAATCTTGGCATGAAGAAACTTTCAGACTTTAACAATGAAATGATGTTCATTAAATTTGGTTTGGACTTTTATTCTTTGCGACTGAGACCTCCGTTTCAGTAAGGTGTATGGCCTCCTCTGGCCTCTATCAGAGAACGACATCTCCTTGACATGGATCCGATTAGCCGTTGGATCTGTTGTTGTGGGATGGCTGCCCACTCTTCCTGCAGTGCAAGAGACAACTGTCGGAGATTGGCTGGAGCCACGTCTCGCTGGCGGAGTCGTCTGTCGAGCTCATCCCATAAGTGTTCTATGGGGTTAATGTCTGGTGACATGGCTGGCCACGGAATGGTCTGGACGTTGTTGTCAGCGAGGAACTGGGTGGTGAGTTGTGCAACATGAGGTCGAGCGTTATCCTGCTGAAAAATTGACCCTCGTGCAGCCAGAAGTGGAAGGATGTGAGGACGAAGAATTTCAGCGACGTATCGTTGGGCATTCAGGCGTCCTTCAATTTGCACCAGGTCACTACTTCCCATGAAGTTGATCGCCCCCCCCCCCGCACATCAGTACACCTCCACCACCATGTGGAGGAGCCTCATCAACGCTGTTCTGGGCGTAGCGCTCATGGACTCTGCGGTAAACTCTTCTCCGTCTATCGTGTCGCTGGAGCACAAAAATGATTCATCACTAAAGCAAACCCGTCTCCAGTCATTCCCAACGGTCCATTGACGATGCTGGTTCGCCCACTGCAGTCGGTTCTGGCGATGCCGGTCCGTAAGAACATGACCCCTGTAGGGTCTTCTAGCCCAAAGACCAGAGTCGTGCAGCCGGTTCCTGACCATTTGATCTGAAATTCGAAGAGCTGCTGACATTGACTGGACTGTGGAGGACGCAGATGCAAGTCGATTCCTGAGGTTATGCAGCCGTATGAAGCGGTCTTCGGCAGGAGTTGTGACTCTGGGTCTTCACTGCGCGACCGGTCTGCTACTGAGCCAGTTTCTTGAAATCGCCTCCAAAGGCGACTAATGGTGCTTCTAACCACATTAAATTGTCTGGCCACTACACTTTGTGACTGTCCAGTCTGTAAACGTCCAATGATGATGAGTCGTTGTTCTGTAGTGAGATGAGCCATACTTGCGCATTGAATTTTCAACTGAATTTATTCGAGGAGCGTCAATCTTTTATAGGCATTCAATAACATGGTCAGAGAGTTTTGTGTTCAGTAAGTTTCACGGGATTCTCCTGAATCTGTCACGAGTTATTGTCAAAAATGTTGTTTTGACCTTGACCTCTTTCATGACCTCCCGAATTATGAGGTGAGTACAATTCAGGTAACCACGAGAAGCTAATGACCAGGGTGGACATTCTTAGGTTGACTGATGTCCAATCAGCGCTTTTATAAAAAAGTAACACCAAAAAAGTTGCGCCAGTTTTTGAACGTATATATATATATATATATATATATATATATATATATATATATATATAATATATATATATATATATATATATATATATATATATATATATATATATATATATATATATATATACGGTGCGTTGGTGTGTCTTCAATAGTTTCTCTGACTCCGCGTGTTTCTTCAGTTTCCTAGTCCCGGTGTTCCTTATTAAAATGTAGAGATTTCCTGTGCTTTGTAAGTCTTATTTGGTTCTCCAATAAACGGTCCGGTTAAAAAAGGGATTATGAATCTAATCTTCACTCTGGCGATTTCTGATGTTGTCTTGGCAAGCGTGAAATTCACAGTGAAATAAAACTGCGAAATGGTCAGACTATATTCCTATCTTCCCACGCATTGTTGTTATGAATCTAATCATAAAAATCCAATCATTTCAAATCATGCAGATAGGTGTGATATTTTAAAAATAGTCACACGTGAAATAAGGTTCGTGCCTGCAAAGGTCACGTATTACCATATATGGACATCTGGGGCCCTGCATAGACTCCTGCAAACACATTTGTAGACTCGTATTGTCTCAAATGTAACAAATCCATGATTACATTTAAACAAGTGACCGGAAGCAATTATGTCACACTTGTCTGCCCACATGTGTCACACTTGTCTGCTCACATGTGTCACACAGACAGTAATCTCGTTATCTGTCGTATGAGTGCGCAAAACTCCTTGTCTGCTCATCTGGGTTACGAAACGAGTCGCTTTATCAGTGGTTTAATCTAAACACGCCGGCGACTATCTTATCTAGTTGCTTCTCGCAGGCTGGGATAAACATAATCTGCAAATAATGTCACAAATGTTTGAACATACAAACTACTTGCTCCTTAGCCGATAATGAGAAGAAATTGGTACTTTTAAAAGTACACAAATAAAAATCAGTACAAAATATGTCTCTGATCCTGTCGAAGTGAAACAAAGATCGTGAAGAGGTCGTCCATTTCGTCACAATCTGTTCTCTCTCTGATGTCGAGTTTTCCTCTCTTCCCGTATCTCGGTGGCGAGTGACTGAGTTTCTCGCTTGGCAGTGTGTGCAGTTTTGTACGTACTGACGAACAGATGCCCGCCTTCTAGGCTAAAAGGAAACCTCCTCAAGGTTATTCATAGTAGTTCCCACTGGAGCATGTTTTCCCAAGGGTCATACATGTGCAGTTTCCATAATGTAGCATCTGAAAGGGGAGAGGCACCATAAGTTGCTTCCCCTGCCTCGTTCGTCGATAAATAACTCTCTGTTCTGTGAAAATCGAAGAATGCGTTGTCGTTATCTGACGCTGTTCAGAGTAAGGCGTCATGGTTATATCCTCTTTTTCTCTCTTTTCAGCTATGTTAAGTTCAGAAGAAGTGGTGAGTTAGAGTCAGAGTTCTCCAAGGTTAGGAGGTGTGTGCTCTGCTCCATCACCTTCCTCGTAGATACATTATGGTTTTCACAATTCTGGTTGTCAAGGCTTTGGCAGTCCAAGCAATCGTGCACATATTGTTGAATATCCCGCTGCATGTCTGGCCAGAAGTATTTGAGGGACGCATGTCTTAATTAAGCACATGCACCTCGATGAGGTTGTAAATGGGGTTTATGCAACTGCTGCATCAGATGAGTTCTATATGGGAGTGGGACAGCTAACTGTCTCTTGATCCCTACTCTCCTTTAAACTGAACCTTTCTCCCTATAATATACTTCATGAGGAGTATGGGAGTAGTTTTCACACAACCTAGTAAAACATGACTTTAGGGTTTTATCATTCCTTTGTGCCTTCCTCAGCTCCGATATGGTCTGGCTGGTTAGAGATGAGAGCTCAGGGACCGCCTGGGCGTGTCATGAATTCTCTATCTGTTGTGTTGATCTGGGTTTATGTGAAGGATCCCCAAGGAAGACATTTTCTCCCTAAAATGAGAGGATAGACTAAATCGTCTAAAACTACGGCATTGATTTTTCCCCCGCACATATCGGGATGAAACGTCAATTTCTGCAACTGGAAGAACCATAGGCTCTATGTTCTTCCGGGGCATCTGTATTTCTACAGTTTCGCAAGTGTATTGGTGGGTCGTCACCAAAGATGGAGAAACTAGAGCTGAGTACTCTAAACCCGAATAATGTAAATAACGTATTGTGTGTTTACTAACAGTTACTTGGTCACCAATAGGGGATGACTGAGGTTTTGTTCGTATGTCCGAAGGTCATGGTTCCCTGTCGACCTCGTGAGCAGACATGCAACCTTATAAGGGCCTGTATTCGACCTCTTACAGTCCGACGTGAAATGCGTGTCAGTTTTGCACGAATTACAGTCTTCAAGTTCCCTGGGCTGAATTGCTCTGTTTCTGCCTATGGTGATCCTGTGGTTGATGTTGTTGTTGGGCCGTTTTGTGTGTGGTGTTGGTCGTACTTTTGGAGTCAGATCCTTTTCTTTAAGGTGACTCTCGTGGATGCGCCTCTCTGCTGGGGTCACTACCAAATAGGCACTCTGATATCTATCAGCAAATAACACCACCTAATCAAGTGTTTCGGCCCCGTGCTCCGCCAAGAACCGTCTCAAGTCAGGGGTGAGCGAGTCCGTGAACTGCTCCACGATTATCATTTCCTGCAGCCCTTCGTAAGATTCGTCAAAGATGCTGAGGGAGCTACACTTCTCCAAGTACGTAGCTTCACGGAACTTGCTCTTAAACGTATGTGCAAGGTTTTCTTCAACATGTCATAATACTTGTTGTCTTCCGGGGCTATTTTGAGGAACACATCGTAAGAAAATCCCCTCAGACTCTGAGATAGCTTCATGTTGTAATTCTCCCTATCTAAGTCATATGTAGTAAGGACTCAAACATGGAGAGATAGATGTCTATTTCCTCTGAAGCCTTAAAGTAGACATCTAACTGAAAAGAGATTACGCTAGGCATCACCACGTGAGAACTATTCTCCCCACTATTACCTTGGGAACTGCCCGACCCACTAACAATGGAATTAGATTCGACTCTTCTTTCTTCGATCTCTAATTCTTTCAATCTGATTGCGTGGGCTCTGTCGGCCTGTTCCTTGGCGAATGTCCTCTCATTTTCGGCCTTCTTCTCTTCAAATGCCTTTTCATTCTCCTTTTCTTCGGCTTCGTGTTTCCTTTGCTTCTGTCTTTATTCGGCCTCCACTCTTGCTTTGCCAGTTTCTTTCTCTGCCTTGGTCTTTTCGTGCTCTCTCTCCAACTTTCTTTCCTTCCGGATGGCGGCCTTCTCCGCCCTGTTCCTATCCTTTTCGGCCTTATCCTGATCAGCTTTAACCGAAGTAATCACAAAATCCGTCAGAGTTTGGACCGACATACTGAGTTCTTTACCGACATTCAGATAAAAAGTGTGGAGATTTTGTGGTTCATCTATTCTGAACAAGAAATCTATTTACAGCATACACACAAATGCAATAAAATTAGCAGCTTTCAATTACAAGTAACTAGCTGACTAAAATTATAAATTAACCACAACAAAAAATAGGCCTCAACTATATCTGAGATGCAAGAAACCTCAAGAGTTTTCCTGTCTGCAAGTAGACTTGTTCTTTTGCTCCTTACAAATATATTTTTCTTACTTACTAAGTCGTTCCTCTTCTACCGGGAGGTATAGAGGTTTGTAAGAAAGAGCGCCATACTATTATATCGGCTGTCTTCCTCCTGGCTTGGTTCCATTTTAGTCCTCGGTCCTTCAAAGATTGTTTAATGTTCTCTTCCCAGCGGAATTTGGGTCGTCCTGGAGGTCTGGATCCCTGGCTCTTAGTTTCCCATGCTTGCCGTGGTAGCTGATCTTCTCCCATTCTGCAGACATGGCCAAACCATCTCAGTTGGGATTGTTCTATTTGAGTCTGCAGGGGTTGGGTTTTTAGGCCTTGACGTATCGTCTGGTTGCGGACCATGTCTCTTCTTGTTACTTCAACCACCTTACTCAGATACCTCATTTCTGAGGTTTGGATCTGGCTTTTGTGGGTTGTAGTCATTGCCCATGACTCGCATCCATACGTCAAGACTGGGACATAGGTGGAGAGGTATACAGGCTAGAAAAAGTCTCCAAGCTGCTGCTCTTCGGGTAGCCAACTCTTCTTTGATGCATCCCTTCCGGTCTATGACAGCTCCAAGGTGTTTAAAGTGGTCGACCTGCTCCAGGACCTGTTCACCCAGCTTAATCTGATGTCTTCTTTCCTCTCGGGATATCACCATGGTTTTTGTTTTTGAGCTGCTTATGATCATCCCTCTCTTCTCCAGCTCTTCATTTCAGACTTGCAGGTTGGATTGGAGATGTGCCTCTGATTTAGCAATCAGGGCAACATCATCAGCAAATGCCAGCTCTGAAATACAGACCTGTCTCATCTTCCAGTACCCCACTTAATACTTTCCTGTCCTCTCCTTACATGCCTTGATGACATCGTCCATGAGGAGTATGAAAAGATAAGGCGACACGAAAATATTTTTCACTTAGAGCAAACTTACTTTTTAGCACTTATTAAATTATTCTCTTTAGTTATGTCACCTTACTTCTTATTTATTTATTATGGCACGCGTATGATCATATCTTTCTATAATCTAACTGACAATACTCTTCCAGTAAATCTAAAATTTCTGTCAATCTAACTTGATTCCTGAACAAAGTATAGGAGAGGGATATAGCACCATGTATGTTGAGAAGTTTAAGATGTCACATCGTACTTCTTATATCAACATGTCAAACTGTAACTCTTATATAAAGATGTACAGTTGTACCATAAGTGTCAAAATGCTTCAATGTATTTCTCATATTAGTTATGTCCACCTTATTTTACAATGCTTTATTTCTTATATAACATTGGCTGGGTTAATGTCGGTTTTAACTAGAGAGATTAAAATTTACCAAGAAAAGGAGCTGCATGAAAAGTTTTAGCTCTCTATCATGGGAGGAACATTAGAGATTTTGAGTATCCAAGATTTGAAACGCGACAAATATACAACGCTCCAGAGATCTTAAATAATAGTAGTTTTTAAATAGCTGGCCTCTTGGGCTCAGATCCGATCATAGTTTAAGTGATTTGCGTTTTGCGAGCAAACGACAAATCTGTGGTTTACGTTGTCAGTGTGTAGAGATCGACTGAAAGATATACACTGTATATCCAAGGGGCAGGAGACAAGCGATGAGTTCAAGCGTACCAGAGATTTCATGACGTAAATAAGCTCCTGCTTTGTTTGCAGCCAAGTGAAATTTTTGTGATCTTAGCTGAAATCCGATTCGATGCTTACTCCATTAGTCTTGTTACGTCATCGGACTTCACTTTCGTTATCAACCGCGCAGAGGAGTCTGGGAATTAGGACAGACGTAATGAAGAGGGGGGAAAAAAACTTTTTGACATGAGTAATACATTTAGCAGCCTTGATACCAGAGAACTCTACACCTCACGATAGAAGGGGAACGACTAAGTAAGTAAGTAAGTAAGATACGAGAGAATCAGACATCTAGGCAATCTAGGAACAATTAGACATGGTGAGGTTGACGCCAGAGACAAAGAACAAATAGACAACAGTTCCAGGAGTGTCTATAATAATAATAAACTCTCGGACTACAATTGTTTTGTTTGTTTACTTTCCAAGCTGTGGAAGATATTCACGTGCAAAGTTAAGTGCGAAATCGACTAACCTATCATTCGTTCGTCGGAGTGGCTTAGAGGCATGACGTCCGCATCTAGTTTTAAAGGTACCGGGTTCGCTCCCAGCACAGGGAATATAATTGAAGAAAATTTTTGTCAGAACTAGTAGTTCTTAAATGATGTCTTTCTCTACTCTCTCTCTCTTTCTCTCTCTCTCTCTCTCTCTCTCTCTCTCTCTCTCTCCCCTCCCGTAATCTTCTGCGTAGGGAGATTGGATACCTATCTGTCGCGAGAGGTTTCTTAATTTATGAAGAATAAGACAACCAGGTGTATCAGGTGATACTAGGATAGTTGCCAGAGAAGAGTCTGGTCTTAAAAGAAATACCCCATTCTCAGAAAAGAGCAATGGTGTATAGAGTTCATAGGTATAAAGTCAGGCTGTAAAGAATTTCTGGCCGAGATAGTAATATTCAGTACCAGAATTCTATGGTGCCCCTCTCAGAATTATACCTATGGGCTGTTATAGTATCTAGGGGATTTAATTAAATTCAAAGTAATTCAAAGCTGACATAAAGTAATAAAAACAGTGCACTACAATTTATTAATTTTATTTATGTACAGTCATCTGTTTAGTTTTGTTTGTGTAAACACAAACCCTAAAAATAAAAACACACTGATGATTTTGCATGTATCTACACCAAATAAAAGTCAATCACTACAAATAAAGTCTTTTCCTAGTTGTTAAGGCTCCCTTGTTATGAAAAGTCTTAGTGCAACTAATCCTCTGGAACCAATGTTAATGATGGTACTTGAATTTATCTTCAGTATTAGGGGAGTAGCCTAGATATTGACAACTGTCATAATGACTTCACTGTTACTGATATCACTTGACTTCACAATATTTCTAAGTTATGTATCTTTTGAAAATGTCACACTGACTACAATGTTACTGAGATCACTTGAATTTATCTTCAAAGTATTTCTATGTTATGTAGCTTTTGAAAATGTCACACTGACTAAAGTCTATGTTGCTTCCAGACTAATTTAATCATCACTGTTTTCATCACTACTACTATAACCGGGTGTGGTACGCCAATGCTCTGCGAGTCAGTCTTGTCTAATTTGACTTAACTTCTTCGCTTCCGCCTTTTCCTTGAAGCCAGAATATAAGATGGAGAAGCCCAACACTGAGGGTCCCCACTCTTCCAACTGATGTAGGTACAGGGTGCTTGTTCAAATCTTACACCGCTAGGTACAACACCAATGTTCTTCTCTGCTAACAAGATGAGTGACAGGATACCTCTGACCTGAAATGTAATAGGTCTTACATAGCATCTGGCTCTAAAATCCTCCTACCCAGATTGTAGATTAGTGAGGCAGTTCAGAATAAGTGATGATAACACAGGAAAGGTAGCCTCAGTCAGTGACAAATAGGTTTATGCAATAATATAACACAACATTACAACACACAGGAAAGGTGGACTCAGTCAGTGACAAATAGGTTTATGCAATAATATAACAACATTACAACACACACTTTCCTAATATGTCCATGACCGACATCACCAAAACTGCATAGGCCTTATGGTGAGTGTTGAGTGTCTAAATAAGTTTTATGCAATAATATAACACAGCATTACAACACACACACTTTCCTAATATGTCCATAATTGACATCACTAAAACTGCATAGGCCTTATGGTGAGTGTTGAATACATTAATTTACAATCTTTCCTGTTTTACTGGTTCCTGATAGTATTGTCTAGTCCAGCAATCAGAAAAGGCTTTAAAAGCTTCTAAAACTAACAACCTTCATTCCGTCCGGCCTTAGTTTAAATGTCGAACATAATTTATACAGCACAAAGCAGCTTTCCTTCTATGAATCACACAATGAGATTTTACACACACAATCACTTCCCTTAAACACTAGTAATTAATATTATACATATTATGACTTAATTCTCTTACCCACAATCTCAGATTCAACAGGCTTTAATAAACCCATGCAGTCTGCTTCACTGGCAAATGGCGAAGGAGCTGGGGTAGAATCTGATTCTGTCCTCTGCTGAATTTGGTTCTGGCGGTTCAAGAGAAATATTCGTTGTTGTTGTTGTTTTGATGAAATGATGGGTGGAGATCGGGCACTCAACCTCTGATCATTGTTGCCTCTTCTCTTTCCATCTTGGTCTACCCTGTTCAACCTGAAAGTTGGTTATAATTGGGGTATTTAGTGTCATTTTCTTTACTAATTTTGTATTCAATTTAAATAACTGTTGTCTTTTGCAGTTGCTGATTTTTATTTATATTAGTATTTGTCAATTTTATTTTCTCTTTTGTATTGTTTCTAGATAACTATTGTCCTTTACACTTGGTTTTAATTTGTATTAGTATTTGTTCTTTTTGAGTTGTTGTCCCTTTTTTTTTAATACCTTGTCTTTCCTTGTCCTATGAGTAGTTATTTTTTTTTTTTTGTTAATGCTTTGTTAGTTCTTGCTGCTTAATTTCTATTTAGTTGGATGATTTTCCTGAAGTTCTAACCTTATATTTTTTCCTTTGTTTTATGTATATATCTTTTAAGTATTGATTGGGCATCTCTTGGGGCATCTATACTTAAAACCTTATCACCTGTTAAGTCTATATTGTGATTTCTATAGTAAGTTTTTAATTCAAGCCTTTGTTGTTCATACTTTTTACAGTGGATCAGGTAGTGGTCTATGTCATTCTCTTCCTGACATTCTTGGCAGTGTGGTTCTTCTACCATGAAGTATGCTGCACCGAGTCGGAGACGCCACAGTTTTTTGTTCGATGGTATCTTTAATTCTTCTCTGACCTGGCATGTCCTCGTTGGTTCTTTCAGCAGTTTGAACGCGTGTCTGCCTTTTCTACTTTCCTTCCATGTTGTCTTCCATTCCTCGTTTATAGTTTCCTTCACTTGGCTCTTGATCTCTGACCTTCCCAGTCCTGCTTTTATATTGTTTTTACTTGTTCTTCCCTTCTTGGCATTCTGGTCTGCCAACTCGTTGCCAGCTATACCTATGTGTGCTGGAACCCACACTAGCCTCACACTACATCCTCTGTTCTCTAGTGATGTATTAATTGCTAGAATTTCTTCCTTTATGTCTGGCCGGCTACATTTACCTGGGTGTTCTAGTGCTTGTAGTGATGATAGTGAGTCTGTAAATATCGTAACAGCTTCTGGTGGGTTATCTTCGATTATTTCTAGACTTTTAAGAATTGCTACCATCTCTGCAGTAAAAATCGATGCCCCTTCGTTATACTGTAGCTCTTTTTTATTCCCCATTGTGGTATTACAACTCCGGCACCTAGTTGCCCACTATCACCCTTGGATCCATCAGTGTAGACGGCCAGACTTTGTTTAGTTAGTTGCTCTATGAACTTTCTACTTATCATTTTGGCTTCCTTATCTTCTATGTTTTGTTTGATCTTTTCAGTAAGTGAGTAGTCTATGATTGGTGATTTTAGTTCCCAGGGTGGTATTTTGCTTCTGTATTTATTACTATTTTCAATTGTGTTTGATAGTTCTTTGAACTGCATTAGGTCTTCTATAGTTCTCCATCCTGTTGGATATCTATCTTTATTTAAGGGGACGTCCCATACACTTGGTTGGTTTTTGACAAATGCTTTATGTGCTGGGTGGGTCACTTCTTGTGCTACTTTACTCCAATAATTTAATCTCAGTTCTTTCCGTCTTAGACCAAGGGGAGGTATGCCGAGAGCTACTTCTAGAGCTTCTACTGGTGTCGATATAAATGCACCTGTAATAGTTCTCATGGCTGCATTTTGAATCCTGTCCAGTTTTGCTTTGTTAGAAGCTGCAGCTGAGTCATAGACTATGCTGGCATAATCCAGTTTCCCCCTGATGAAGGACTTGTAGAACATAAGCATTATTTTATTGCTGGCCCCCCATCCATTACCTTTTACAATCCTTAGTATATTTAGGGGTCCCCTACAGCTTTCTACCAAATTGTCTATATGTTTATTATAATTTAGTTGTTTATCTAAAGTTATGCCCAGAAATCTAGTTGTTGAGGAGGTACATATTTTCTGTCCTTTAATGGTTATATTGATTTTGTTATTTTTTTTTAAAATTTCCTTTGCTGAAAATCATACCTACTGTTTTGTTTACATTAATTTGGAAGCCCCAACTTTTCATCCACTCTGAAACTTTGTCTATTTGATTTTGAAGTTTTTTGTAAACATGGTCCAAGTTTTTTCCAGATCGCCAAATGGCACAGTCATCTGCAAATTGTGATACTGCATTCTTTATGTCATTAAATTCATCTGCTAAATCATTTACAGCTATAGTGAAAATTGAAGGAGAGATCACTGATCCTTGAGGAATCCCATTCTGTTGTTCATATATTTCTGACCTATCATTATTCACCTGTACAGCAAAATACCTGTCCTGTAAAAAGTTTTCTAGATACCTATAGGTTTTACCAGTAATGCCAATCTTTTTCATTTTGTAAAGAGCTCCATCGCGCCAGCATTCATCATATGCTCTAGCTACATCTAGAAAGACTGCCACTGTTTTCTCTTTCCTCTTGAACCCTAGCTTTACATCATGTTCTAATCTTACAAGCTGGTCTACTGTACTTCTGTCTGCTCTAAACCCTGACTGGTTTGGGCTATATAACTGGTTTTTTTCCAGGTAGAATTTAACTCTTTTATTCACAACAGTTTCCAGTATTTTACCTAGTTGTGATGTTAAGGAGATAGGCCTATATGAACTTACTTCATGGGCTTCCTTATTGGGTTTTAGAATGGGTACTATCATAGCTACTTTCCATGCTTTTGGTATCTTTCCTAAGTTCCAGATTTTGTTATAAAGTGAAGTTATTATGTTTATGGTTCTTTTGGGTACTTTCTTAAGGATTTCATAACTAAGTATATCTTGCCCTGAGGCAGTATTAGATTTATCTTTTATTGCATTAGTTACTTCTTCCTCTGTTATATCAGCATCTAAATAGTTTGTTTCATCTATCTGGTCTGGTAGTTCTTTTAAAAACTGTATCCTAAGTCTTTCTCTTCTCTCATTTTCTTCCTGTCCAAGGCTACTTTTTGCACTGACTTTATAGAAATACTCGGCAAGGGCATTAGCTTTTTCTTTATCTGTTTCTGCTCTCTTTGGTAGTTTGATTGTTGGCATTATTGTTTTCTTATTGTTCCCTTTGATTGCCTTAAGCTTTTTCCATACTTCTCTAATTTGAGTGCTAGGTTTAAGTGACTGACAAAACTCCTTCCAGTTAGTTTCTTTGGCTTTGAATATTATTCTGTTAGATTTATTCCTAATAAGTTTATACTTATCATAGTTTTCTTCTGTTCTGTTATTTCTATATTTTTGTAAGGCCCTTTTTCTTCTCTCATGAATTTCTGCACAGCTTTTATTCCACCAGGCAACTGGTTCTTTATTCCATTGAGTTTCTCTTTTCTTATTAATGTTACTTATTGGTTTAAGGTGTTGTGGCATATTTTTATTTGGTATATACTTTATTGCTATTTTCAGAATTTCATTGGTCAGTGTTTCCGCCCACAAGTCAGTATCATCTGATTCCATGTCTTTATATTCCATCACCTCCAGCTCTGATTGGAAAGCTTCCCAGTTTGCTTTTTTATAGTTGAAGGTAGGTTTCTCTGGTTCTGGGTTTGGAATGACATTTTCATGCATGGTTATTACAATGGGCAGATGATCTGAGTTTGTGTCTTGTAACACTTCCCAATTTACATTCGCTAGGTTGTTAGTTGCTATACTTATGTCTATTGCTGAGTCTGCCCTATTAGCTTGTGGATTTATTCTTGTTGCAGATCCATCATTTAGTATTAGTAGTTCATTGTTTTCTATGAAGTCAAGTAGGCATTTTCCTGAATTATCTGCATGTTGTCCACCCCAAGCACAATGATGGGAGTTAAAATCGCCTACTATGATTGTTTTGGGGCCTAGTCTGGTGCTTATGGCTAGTATTTCTTCATCTTTAATTGTGCCATCTTTAGCATATACATTTAGAATTGTTAGATTGTTTGGTTCAGCTGCTATAGTAACCTGGATACCTTCTATATTGGTTGTATTAAATACTTCCCAGTCTATGATTTTAAATTTTTCGCTAACTAAGACTGCGACACCTCCTCCTCTACCTTCTTTCCTATCGTGTCTAAGTATCTTAAAGCCCTTACAACTATATCTATTATTTGGGTTTAAATGGGTCTCTTGAAGAGCATATATATCAGTATTTCCTCCAGTTTCTGATAGTAGGGGTGCAAAATTTTTTTTAATACCCCTACAATTCCACTGGATAATTCTAAATCTTTCTAAATTGAATTTTATCATCATCTAGTATACCTTTTATTTTTGGTTAACTATCAATTTTGCTCTTATTCTTTATTTCCTGTACTTGTGGACTCACTATCCATCAAGTTCTCAAGATAATCCTTATTTAAACTTGTCATTATTTCCCTAACTTCTTCCGCTAAGTGTGGTAACAGTCCCTCAAATCGTTTTTTGATAGTTTCTATGATATTTTCTTCTAGGTTGCTTTTGTTCTTTTTGACCACTTTCCTATTTTCATCCAATGCTACATTCCCTTCTCTCCCTATGTTAATCTCCTGTTTTTCACTTTCCATTCTTTTTAGTATTATTTCACTTTCTTCTTTTTGTTCAGACAGTTTGACTAGTATCATTTCATTTTCTTCTTTCAGTTCAGTCAGTTTAGCTATATCCTGGGAAATTTGGTGCTGTATGGCTTTCACTTCTTGAAGCAATGCCTCTGTACTTTTCAGTGCACTTGTGTCATCCGAGGATGTAGTTGAATCATCTGACTGGTTTTTTGGTACTATTTTATTACTTTCTAACTTGTTCTTACTTTTTTTTGCCATCTGTGACTTAAGCATTTTGACATCTTCTTGCACACTCTTAATTTCTGTTATAACTTTATTGTTCGTATAAGTATCATTTTCTTTTAATTCTTTAATGACCGTTGTGAAAGGGGTTTGGGTTGTTATAGCTACCCTCAATGCTTTTTTGGTCTGCTGATATACTGGGCAGCCCTGGAATCTGGCGCTGTGATTTCCTTTGCAATTAATGCATTTTCTGTTTGCATTATCCTTTTTATAGTCAGTATCTGACTTTGCCTTTTCGCATTGCGTGAAAGGGTGTGCCCCCGCACAAAACCTACATACTGCCTTCCCCCTGCAAGTGTGGCGCCCATGACCAAACTTCATGCAGTTGGAGCACTGCAACACTGGGGGAATGAAGGCTTCTGTGTTTTTTTGTGTTTTCCCAAATAGTACCGTCTTGGGGGGTTCCCTACCTTCTGTTGTTATCACTACCACTGGGGTAACGATACTCCCTTTCACCATTATTCTGTCCACGTGTACCAGCTTTATGTCTGGGTTATGTTTTGCGAGGATGTTCATAACTTCCTCGCTTGAAAGGGTAGTGTTTATCCCTTTTAACACACATCTACTGGTCACTTTTGCTAGCTCTATCTTTACTTCTATGTCGTGTGCAAGAGTCACTGTTTTTGCTTCTACTTTGAGTTCCTCTAACATCTCTTTTATTCTGTCACTCTGATTTGGGATAATTATTATGCCAAAATGGGTTTTTGAAATTTTGGCTATCGCCTTTTTGCCTAACACAGGATCAAGGATGTTTATAATTTTGTCTTCATCTAATGCCTTGATCTTGACAGCCTCACCAGCTACTTGCGTTATCTTTAAACGACATATGTTTACATCTGTATTTTTGGGATCTGCCTGGGTTGCTAGATGTCTTGAGTCTTTTTTGGTACTTTCATTGGTTTTTTTTTTTGGGTTATTATTTTCTTCTAGTTTATCACGTCTGGTGTCCCTACCTTGGTTTTTAACTGCTTCTGCCCACGTTTTGCCTTCCTTTGTTGTTTTTACTTCTGAGCCTCCTTTCAGTTTATCCCCTCTGGTTTCATGACTTGTTTTTGTCCGCGTTTATCTGGCTGTCCTGATTATCCTTTTCCCTGGGTCCTTTCTTTCCGTTCGCTGTGCTGGTTCCTGATCTTTCTCCTTTGTTGATTCTGCTTTTTGTTGTTTTTCCTTCCGCGCCTCCTTCCCGATTTTCCATTATTGTTTTACTCGTGTCCTTTAGTTCTGTTTTTTTTATTTCAGGGTTCGTGGTCCTGTTTCTTTCTGTCCGGTTTAAAGTTTTGTCTTTTTCTGAAGTTTTGTCTTTTTCTGGAGTTTTGGCCATCGTTTTCCCTTCCTCGGACTGTTTTCTGGTGAATACTACCATTGGTTATTTTCCCTGTCTTTTAGTATGCTACTATTTGTTGTCTTTGAATTTTATTCTGATGATTGAATATTATATGTAATCTTTGGCTTTTGGTTTATTTTGTTATATATATCTTTACCCCACTACGATTCTTAAATTAAATAGTCCCCTAATACTTAACCTTAACTACAGTAGGCCTACTCTAATACTATCAACAAAAGTATAAATTATTCACCACTTAAATATGTCTTTCAAGATGGCTGCCTGATATCACTCAAAGAATTGCCACGTGGCGCTATTTAATTTCTATTATTTTAATTTCTAAAATTAACTGCAATACGCTAACACTGAGGATGGATAAAAATATCAACTTATCTGATAACTTGTGTAGTTCTAAGGATGTCTTCACTGTGTCTCGTCCTAAAAAGAACGTATCAAGCTTGTGTGGTTTGAGGTAAGCAAAAATGCGTGTTACCCCTGTAGTAGACGGAAGTGAATAGAAGGTGAGAGAAATATTCCAGATTTGTTTCCCTTTTTATTACAGGTAGCGGACAAACGGAAGACAAGCGATTCGATTGGCTGGCTGGGTCAGTTTATGTTTACCAAAATTTCAGTAAAACCACCACTTTCTGCCCGATCTGTTGAACTGACAAAACTCCGATAATTTATTCTTCCGGTGTTTCCCAACCGATTCCTTCCATCCAGGTCTTGTTTAAACCGGCCAATTGGGCGCTACCATTTAAACAAGCTAACCTTTTTCTGCTTTGTAGTGTTTGCCAAACACAGTCCCGGGGAAACCAGCCTTCGCTCCAAGTTGTATAACTCCTGTCTATCCAGCTTCTATCCTGCAGCCTACGTTATATTACTGTTCTGGCTACGGGTTTCAGCTCGTGCAGCGATTGGTCAAAAACATTTGTTGACATATTTCGATATAGGTAGGCAGTGTAGGCTCTCGTTAATTGCCCTTAGATATTGGTTCAGGACTACGCTACACTATCCTTCTCGGATAAGGGCGAAAAAATAGAAGGTTCCGCGTGCAAGTTGCGCATGTTATAAATCCCTCGGCAGTTGGAAATCATAAAAAGTAGGCCATACGGCCGCTGCCATGGCAAAATAAAAATAAAAATTATGAAAACCTACCCGCCACAAAAATATTTAAAGAATGTGTGATTCCTGTGTACACGCATTAAGATCCTCGCTGGTGCTACGGAGTTCGTGCACTGTGCCGAGATCCTCCTTGTGTGATCTAAGGGAGGTGATCGGAACACTTATGGAGTTGTCCGTGAGCAACGAAGATGGTCCTTAAAACCGAAATCAACCAAAGTGGTTCGTATACAGTAGAGGTAGGCAGCCTAGAAACTGTAAGGGTAGCTTGTATGTATCTTATATGTCGGCCGAACGCTTTCTATAATTTCATCGACAAAGGGGTTGAAAATTTAAACTAGATAATAATTTACTGAATGTTATCTTCACTTTCCGATTGTTAACTTCACTGTCCAAATGTTAACTTCACTTTCCGAATGTTAACTTAACTTACCAAATGTTAACTTCACTTTCCGAATGTTAACTTAACTTTCCAAATGTTAACTTCCGAATGTTAACATAGCTTTCTGAATGTTAACTTAACTTTCCAAATGCTAACTTCACTTTCCGAATGTTAACTTAACTTTCCAAATGTTAACTTCACTTTCCGAATGTTAACTTAACTTTTTACATGTTAATTTCATTTTCCGAATGTGAGCTTCACTTCTAAGAAAAGACCTCCCTCGTATCTTATGCATGCTAGTTAGGGTTTTACTGGCAATGTGGACAAGCATTTTTAATTCTGGAAATACCTCACTTACAAAGGGTAAAGTAGAGTCCGAAATTTCTATAGCTAAAAAACTCTATAGTTTTCCTTACGTCACCTAGAGATCTACCAAATCACCCGATGTAATCTAACGGTAGAACGCGACCGACCATTTGCCGACCCCTGGTCTACAGAGTGGTTATAGCTATTGCGATCCCCAGGCAAAGTTACCGTCTATCCAGCTGTAAATGGGTACATGACTCTGCTCTTGAGATAGGAAAGGAGAAAGCAACTAAGAAGTCTCTGCACCTCATAAAGATAGGCCTAGTATCGTGAAGTCTTTAGAATCTCACTCCCGTGCTGCAGTATCTTCATTGAGACTCCCTCTGCGGTTTAATGTTTACGCCGTAAAAAACAGTAGATGTTTTTTTAGTCATTATTTCTGATCCTGTGCACGTACGTTGCATTCTGGTATGCTGTCATGTTGTGCTTCTTTAAGTTGTCTTCATCCCTTCCTTCAACCATCTTTGGAGTTGTCCTTTATTTCTTGTGGCTTATATTTTGAGATTATACGCTGTTGGTTGATCGAGTTTCGGTGCGTACAAGCAAACTCAGCTGTTTGTAACTTAACTCTTTCAGTCCCAAGCAAAAAAGTGGGTTTGGCCCAAGCAAAAATGGCCACCCCAGTGCGTTTTTATTGTTGTTGTTTGGAAATAATTTTTTTAAATGTTCATATGCATAAATAACTTTGTTGTTGTATATGAAACTGAAGGTAATTGGATGTACTTTACTCTTGTGCTACAAGTATAATAGCTTTCATTGAAAAATGATTAGTTATTCAAGGTAAAATGGAGGATATGCGCTTAAAAAAAATGATTAGTTATTCAAGGTAAAATGGAGGATATTTGCTTAAAAAAATCGCTTAAAAAATCTAAAATAAATATCTCAAAACAGAAACACGTTCACTCTTAAACACGTGCGGTATTTAAAAGATTGTACTTGCAGTCGGAAATTACTTTGTGGGTAGTTATAATTAGAAACAGTCTCAAACAGAGGCAAACATACTAAAGGCTTTTTAAAGTCGATTGGGCCAAGCGCGTCTAACCCCTGAGCCTTTATAAAGTCGATTGGGACTTAAAGAGTTAATATATTATTTTACTGTGCTGTTCCAACGATGACTAGAGCGAAATCCTGGTACAGAATAATAAAAGGACTTAAATTCAAACAGGTGCTGGCATTCCTCTAGATTTCTGAAAGATGTTACTTACCCCAAGCAAGGCGGTGGGTTTGCAATGAATTATCTTCATATTGGAAAAGGGCGTACGCACATCACCATGTAGTCAAGGGATGGTCTCCCCTTTCTTTCAGTAAGGATTTCTCTAGATCAAATTTAAAAAAAAAAAAAAATTTTGCCTCGTTTTGGCGAGGCGCGTCCCGTTCAACCTAGCCGGTTATATTAGGGCGCATGTCCAAATATAAAAGACCTTTAGGTCTGGAGAATTGTTACTATCTCTAGATCAAATGATCTTATCTCTCCAATGAAAAATTGGCTGATCGTTTGTGGCCGTGTATGTTTATACGGCACTAGTAGTTATATTGATTTTATTTAGTCAGAGTTAATCCTTCATACGTTGTGGTGGTTCAAGTGCTAACTGGCCTTCCGCCAGAGATGGTGATACTTGACCTTTTGTTATTTTTTTTAACCCAGGAATGTTCTTCCCTTTAAGTTTGGTGATAAGCAAACCACTTTCAGCACAACAACGTATATCCAAAAGAAATTACTGTAAAGTTCCACAAACAGCAATGTAGAAAAATTCAATTAGAGTTTATTGATGTCATTAGACAAACACTGTAAATTTCACAATGATGATTGGTTATCCAAGATGAAAAAAATATGTAATCCAACTGAATAATATATGTATATCCAAATAGAATAATATACTGATTTGTCTACTCAAAAACTTGTCTTGGTATCCTCAAAGACGACGTTCACCTAACGCTTTCTGTAAAAATCCTCTAGTCTAAAGTTATGGTTTCATTAGAATCATAAATCCTGAAATCTCTGCCTATCGCCCACAACTCTTCTATTTATACTATTTCTTCTTTTTTTCCCGCCTTTTTTCACACGACCCATCCTTTTTTCACACGGTACAATAATCTACATTTGCACTCCTTTCCTCAGCTTTTCGACCTTTTTGCACACGACATTCTGTTATTTCGACTTTTTTCACATGAGTGATCTTTCATGCCTGCTTTGTTGCAGACTTCCTGCAAAGGGACGACCTTTAGTGAAGGTCCCACGCTCCATAGGGGACGAAAAGGGACATGAATAACTGATATGGTACGAACTTTATAACTGGGGGCTTACATACAATAGAAAGATTGAAGTTATGTGACAGGATGGTCAATGTGGGAATCTATGGTAGGAAGCAGATATATTTTATTGGTAAATGAAGAGAAGATGTAGGCGGTGACTATGACACTTTACGGGGCGCGTTTATGAACACGACAAGGCAGTCTTTGTTCTAGAATCCCCAAAAGTTTAAGAAATAGGGAGAAAAAGAGGGAAATATACAGAGAGGGAGAAGTTAAGAGAGACATAAGAGGGATTTGGAGCATAATAAAACAGATAGCCACAGATAGGAGAAAGGCACTGGATTAAAGTTGTGTGAATGCTTATGAGGGAAATAAATATTTAAAATGGAGACTTTCTTTGTTTTTAGTTGATCCCTTTCTTCTGTCTCCTGTCTTTCTTGAGTAACGGTGTGTGCTATCTTCTGTATCGTGTTACTACTCACTGCTTATTTACGTTTGTGAAATACAACAGTATCACCAAATACTCACAGGTTTCATTTTAAGGTTTCGTTTATGTCTTTTTTAAAAGTCTGCGCAAACTAACGCCTTCATTTCTTCTCGCACCTCTTTATAACCCTCTTTCGCCTCTCCAAGCTGTTTCAAGTTAAAAATGTTTTCACTGACTGCATTAGACTAACATAATGGTAAATACAGTCCCTGACTTTTCAGTATCACATATTTGTAAGGAGCAAAAGAACAAGTTTATTTGCAGACAGGAAAATTTTTGAGGTTTCTTCCATCTGAAACAGACGTACCCTTGAAGTTTGAGTACTTCTTAATTTCATCTGGAGAATTTAAAAAGTGTTTGCAAGTATGTAAAAACTGTATTTAATGAGGGAAAAACCGAATTTTCTAACTTCCTTGCGAACTATTAAAGTACCCATTGCGTATAAATAATAATTTAAAGGGTTTTGCATACTTTCTATGCGGCACGCTTTTCCAGCTAGTACGGGTTGCCTCTCCTGCTTTGCAGTAGTGGTCCAACAGTGGCCAAAACCGAGAGTATCTAATGAGGGTCTTCAAAGGTATCTACCTTCGCTCAAGATTACTCTTGGCAGAGATGCAAATAGAAGGTTGATGATGCTTCTACCTTGAGGGAGTATTCACAAGATATTCAGAAGTGAAGAAAAATGCTGAATGTGTCTTAGCAAAGTTAACTTAGTATCTGCCAGCCGCTTTTTGTGAAGGAATAGATTGTATGATTTAGCTCGTTCAAGCCCCCAACTGATTTAACAGTAAAATGTTATTTTAGTAGCTCTTTTATCTATGGAAAATATACTGATTCATACGTGTGCACTTCTCTCTGCAACATTTAAATCAACTGTGAATTTGTATAACATATAACAAATTTAATGATCAATTATTCGTTAACAATTGTAAATAAATGAAGGATTGGTGAGAATACTTGTTCTTCACTGAAACTTCGCTGGAATTGAACTAAGTTTGAAACAACTAAAAGTTTTCATACTTAGCTCTCAGATTGATGAAGTGTTGTTGTTGCTGCTGACTGCTCCGTCCATTTCCGATTTCTGTGGCGAGGGCACTTCCCAAAACGTGAGTGCAAAAGGTAACCACTCCTGGTCAAAGCGAGTATCTTCACAAGCCGTTGAAGGTAAATGTCTAGTGTTGACAACAAGCTCTGAACCACAGATTAATCTCCCAAACTGGTATCGTAGGCCCGTACCACAAACTTTAGAGGAAAGCAAAGGCCTCTGCTAAGTTTATGTTTTCTGATACTAAACAGGCGCCTTCGCGCTGTCACTTCCAACGACTCTTTTTCTCATTAATTTTACCCCCTCCCCCAGTATACATTATAGCTCAGTGGATATAATAAAATTCACCAATACTTTCAGTTAGTCTGAGGGAAAAGTATGTCTGGACAGCGGAGAATGCAAAGGCGTGGGCCTGGGTGAACATGTCTAAATATACATATAACTTATTACAAATGATAATAAATATATACACATGATGTCATCATCATCCACACGTTGCTCCACTTGGAACTTGGGACTACCTCTGCATTTAATTCTCTATGAGAAACCCGCATAGAGCAGTCACCATCTCTTGCAGTGGTGGTTCATGGAACCATTATTCTATATGCTGAGGTTCCAGCCTCGTGTGCTTTGGACATCCACTAGTGATTTTCACTTGTTAGTAAATTCAAAGTATAAAATCTACGGTACAACTCACCCCCAATAATTAGGAAATCTAGCCTTCTTGCTCAGTTGAAAAGTCTCCGCAACTTGATGAAGATGCCTTGAACACGCGTCCAGGGTATTATTTCTATTTAGAATCCTTCTGTCTTTGGTCTATCTCTTTTTCACCGTCCTTCTGGGGTCCATAGCATAGAAGTTCCAATGGTAGTATCAGGTTTTCTGAGGACATGGCCAACACAGTAGCTACAAACTGAACTCTATAATTTAGTTTTTGTTCGTGTGTATGAAGTACAGTTTGTCCTTGAAATTCCAACATCGTTTTTTTCAGTTGGTCCTGTAAAGATAAGTCGGTTATATTAAGGCGCATCTCCAAATATAAAAGACCGTTAGGTCTGATTCATCTTCATCTGTACTCAAAATGACCCGCCTATTAAAGCGCTGTCTTCCTCGTGCCCGCTTGTCCTCAATTTTTCCTTCCCTAACGGTTCTCATTAAGATGTTTAAGTTAACACAGATGATATATAAGAATAAGTAAAACGCAGGGGCGGCGAGAGAGAGAGAGAGAGAGAGAGAGAGAGAGAGAGAGAGAGAGAGGGAGAGAGAGAACGAACGAACGAACTTTTCAGATCGTTGAAAATGGGACGTGCAGGCCCGTCTGACATTCTGTCCTTCCTTTCTCTCGTCTTTTATATTGAATTAATTTATATTATCTTATTAGAGAGGGCGAGAGAGAACGAACGAACAAACGAACGAACGAACGAACGAAATCTTTATTTCATCAGGGTAAAGAAATAGGCATAATTGCCTTTTTACATTTCTGCCCTGCAATACAATTTTCAGCGTTTTACAAATTAAAATTAAAATATTAACAATTTCAGACAGGATTAATTAATATTATCATCACAATCAGAAACTGAGCATACACACGTACATTTACTCATAGTCATTCACGCACATAGAGAGAGGGAGAGAGAGAGAGAGAGAAAGAGAGAGAGAAAGAGAGAGAGATAGAGAGATTGATAGAGAGAGAGAGAGGGAAAGGAAAAAGCGCCAGCAAAGTAAAACAAATGGCAGGTGTCAAGTAATTAGGTTACGTGTTAAACAGGCAGATGGAAACACACATTTAACAAATGAACCAGTAAAAGACTTATCAGTTGAGGAGGCAAAGAAAAAAAAAAGGACTACTGCACATTCTGACATCTCGGTACATGCGACTAATATGAGATTTTCCTCTCTTAAACTCATGTGAAAAAGGTTGGCACAAAAACCACTGCTGATGGAGCATGTGAATGTTTGGTGTAGGCTTCTTCAAAGGGGACGAGCAGCAATGGTGGCTCCATGCTGTATAAGGAATGCAAAAGAAAACGAATATAAATGTTGTGCGGTCAAATATCAACATTAACCCAGTAAAGCAGGAAAGACAAGTTCATAATTTCCCGTCTTTGCTCCATATGGATCATTTATCCACTACTGCGGAAAAAAAGGGTAAAGGATCCCGTTACACGCCCATTGAGGCATATTGGGAATATGGTGTTAGGCCCATATTTTCTTGACTATCGGCACACTAGGGGTGATGTGGTCAGCATCACGCCGGCCGCCTTAACCTTCCTAGAAGTTGCTCTGGTACCCAATTGGGGCTGGGTCGACCCAGGAGTCGTTTGCGGCCTTAAAAAAAATCCCGCATCATCTGGGGATCGAACCATAGACCACTGAGCTAGGAAGCCAGTGCACTAACCACTATGCTACATCTGTTCCCTGGGTTGAGTTAAGGTTGTAGAGTATTTGTCGAGTCAGACAATTGTAGTGAAATCGACAATGAGAGTGAACTGACAGAATTATAGACAACACACAGATAATGTGTAAAATAGGGTAAACTTGAGACAAACCTGGTAGAGGATTCATTAAAGCTATCTCTCTTTCCAAGCCTCAACACACTTATATAGTCTTAAGAACCACCCGCTCTCTCTCCTTTCTCTGGTCAAATAGAGACAATAGTAAGGGCTGCAATATTAAGTATGGATGAAGGGTCGTGAACAGCGCGTAAATAAATGAGTAAATTTTATTAAAGGTTCTTGAAGGAAGAAAATATATGAAAAATAAATATATCAGCACAACAACATAAGAAAGGCATCAACATTCACATCAAGTTAACAAATATCCAATTAAACACCAACGAACAAACAATCCACCAACACAAAAAAACCTCATGTAGAACACCGACAAATAAATAAACAGAGTTTCTAATTCTTCCGCTTCTATGGAACCAATTTCAATAACTCCAGTTAGTGTCTTTATATGTACGCGTATATCCTCCTATAGGTGATGAATTACACTATAAATCCACTATAGGCGCTATCCATGCACCGTTGGTCACACACTAGCAACCAGATAGGCTGTAGATTACTCTGTCTATATTCGGCTGACCGCTAATACGTGCGGGGGTTTTGAATGACCAGAAACACACACAAGACGAGGTCAATTTAGGACAAACGGTCCACTGCGCTATTATCCAGCGCGTGAAATTAGGCCTGCGTACTTGATGTTTAAATCCGGTTTGGCTGGTTTGAACTTTATTTGTGACTGAGCGCTCAGTTTAAGCACACAGTCTGGTGCTATCAATTCTACTGAAGACGCTGTGCTGATCGATATGCTGGAAGCCACTATGCTCTGACTGGTGATCAAGAGGCGAGTAGAAGACCACTACTGCCAAATACGATTTTCAGATTTGCTATGGCTCGGCATACACTGCATCAGCTCATTTCCCATTAGAGGGATGGGCGTCGAAAAGGGTTGTACTTCAGGTATAGGTGACAACTCGTGGTGCTAATTGCTTTCAGGAACCGTGAGATCGATGAGAATGTTATATTCTTCTCCTGACTGGAATCCTGCGATGGCAGTGGGGTACTCTGAACCTGAGAGACCAAAAACAAACAACCTTTACCTCAAGCAAACAATAAAATTACAATAACGTTATAATAAACAGTTATACACCACTATGGGATTTATAATTATTGTTATCATTGCTAGGATAGTCTCGGGCTGTCTTTATCCATATGAGTCGCCCTTCCGTTACTTCCACTCTTATCAATTATCAGCATGCGCTCGCATAGGCTAATATATCTTGTACATACATGTACCTGTCAGCAAATGCCCTGACAGAAAAATCTACTCCAAGTCCTCTTCCAACTCAACATAAGGGTTATCTAACCCTGTAGTTCTAGCTGAGTGGATATGCGATTCATCTTACAATATTAAGTGAATTTACAGAAATTACAAGCACTAGACATTACATAATAACTGGTATGCGCCCATGGGGTCGATACACAAAAATGGAAAAGTAATAACCTCCCAAAATGTGAAAACATGCAAAAAATGCAATGTTATTGCTATAATAATACGTTGTGACTAAACTGGTATCTAACTACACAAGTAGGCATATAATAATCCCACACTCAATCACTAGAAGTTTATCTCAGAAAGTAATAAGTGACTAACTCTTATAATTCAAGTGTTATAGCGCACGCACATCACTATTCAGGTTTAAGTGAATAACTTACACCACTGACATTTCCTTAAAGTAATGACACCTTTTTTAGCTTACTCCTTAACCCATGGTAAGCACTGAACGGACTATGAGGTTCTTGCCTAGTAAGTATCTGTTAGCGTAAGTTTACCATTAACTCATTGTAAACAATAACACAAGGAGACATTGTTGCACCCCCGTATTGTAGGTGAATCGTCATGGCCAATGACTGATACTGATACAAAGGATTGGTGTATGGTACAGTAAGGGTGTCTATTGATTATCTGCTAACGTTGCTGCTGTGTTGTGGATCTGGTAATGTCTACATTTGATACATACATATACGCCACACAGGCAAACACTGTAGAAGTCTACTGGTAAGCGATGCACAAGTTCTCGATACAGATAGACCACGCCCACTCCGGGGCTATTTCTCAATACGTGTTAAGTTCCCTGTCACACTTATAATATTAAGTGCGTGTGTTGGTTTAGTCGTTCACGCCACAGGTGCATACACACGAGTCATGAAGGGTTGTAAACGACTGGTAACATTTCATATGGGTTTATTCACGTCACAACACATTGATACGAAATAATAATAGAATACCGTTCACAGCACAACACAAGATATAAATTACCACATAAGTACTGCGCACTCGGCAGCTACAATGATATCATAATACATGGCCTAAAGTACTCTTATTAAACTCAGCGCTATAAAGAATCCTCAATAACAATCCTCTCACAGGAGCTATCATGATTCATGGCCTAAAGTACTCTTATTAAACTCAGCGCTATAAAGAATCCTCAATAACAATCCTCTCACAGGAGCTATCATGATTCATGGCCTACAGTACTCTTATTAAACTCAGCTCTATAAAGAATCCTCAATAACAATCCTCTCACAGGAGCTATCATGATTCATGGCCTAAAGTACTCTTATTAATCAAGACTCCTCACACAGGAGATATCATGATTCATGGCCTAAAGTACTCTTATTAATCAAGACTCCTCACACAGGAGATAATGGCCTTTAAAGACTGCACACTGCAGTTATAAACATTTCCACAATAATTCAAACTGCAGGTTTATACTACGCTGTACCCACAGCGAAAAATCCGTCGACATTTTAAATTCAGCACTGTACAGGCATTTCACACTTCCCAAAAACACTGTCTTCCTACCCGGTCAAAACGCCCGGAACACTCTCCCCAGATAACACACTCGTCCCGCTCAAAAGCAGACACGAGACTTCCTCACGGTCAACACAACTCAAACAATTGCGGGCTAGCAGCGAGCTTCTCTCACCCAACTCAAAACAATACAGAATAACTATATCAGCGCTTTTCACGCTGTCTGTAATCTGTCTCTCGAAACTATCACGAGATACTCTCTAAATAATTCGATAGCTAACAAGCAACTAAGTGCTATAACTCAAAATCTATTTCAACTACTAACATACTCCAGTTTACTTCCCCTTACACTAAAACTGTTCGTTACATCTTACCTCACCCCCAGAGAAAAAAATTGATTCTATCAATTTTTTGACAAATACATTCCCCAAAACCAAAAAAAAAAGATTAAGAGGACAATGAATCTCTAACATATGCGTCTAAGAATTACTTTAAGTTAAGTTAAAATAAGACATCTACAAAATATAAGCATTAAGTGAAATGTAAAAATGAAGTATCCAATGTAATCAATTAAGCATACCAAAAATAATGCATTACAAAACCAAGTTAAGTGAATACAGCACAACTAAATAGGAAACAACCGATAGTACAAGAAAAGACAAGATCAAGCAAACGAAAAAATGATCCGTAATAAAGGTAAGTATGAAATCAGAATATGAGGAAAAAACAATAATATTACATTCAAACAATTTGTTATATGTAAAATAATTACAAATATCACAAGTAGCTACACTATATTAAGTTATACCATTAAAGTAACAATACATAGAATGAAAGTATAAGAAGCGAAAGAAGAAGTATACAAGGAAAATGAAGTGAAACGTAAATAAAGCACGAAATGTAAACAAAATATGAAACCATACTGAAAAGACAATAGAAAAGAAGGAATGGAATGAAGGATAATCAACAAAGACAGATAGAAAGCAAAAGGTAAGAATATAGAGAACGTTGGTAAAAATATATACTAATAACAATTTAGATCAACAACGTATTTCAAAATAAATACAAACACGATCGAAAAGCACAAAAGAAAATAAAAAAGTATTCCTATACTAATACTACAAAAAATAGTTTATAACTAAACAAAACATAATCAGTAATTTAAACAAGTTATACAAGTTATACATAATCAACAATAAATTATCGACACCACACAAAAAAAAATAATAGCATTGCTATAACCAAGTTCGAACAACGCACAATCAAGCGCTAATACAACATAACATCCAAAAAACAAAAAAAAAAAAACGTTCTTTAAAGAACTAACATTATTCTACATATCAAACATAGCACATAGTCAAACGCTAAGCACACACAAAACCAAAAATAAAAAATTACAATGTCTGGGAAAAAAAAATATTTTCCAAAAAATACAGTACAAAAATATTTCGTAATGCTAAGTTACATAAAAATAGTATTTTAATTAAATTAATTCAAATCTATAATTAACAAATTAACAAAAAACTAGCTTTAGCAAAATGAGAGACATATAACAATTCCTGCATCTAAGCAAACACTACACAACACGTGTAAGTTTTTTTTTTTTTAAATACGTCACAGAGAAACACATAGAAAAACACACTATTACCAAAATACAAGTTTGCAAATACATGAAAACAACGTAATGTATGTTAAGCAAGTGCTTAAATCAGATCTCTAGATTTCTCAATCAAATAACAATATCAGCAAACGCTGTTAATTTTCTCTATACAGTTCAATTTAAACTTTTAAATATTTCCGGCTGACAATCACGTTCAGCTTAGCTACAGTGTTATTCAGTTAATAAATTTATATCTATCTCCACCTGATATATTAAAAGTAATTATTGTAACATTACAACTAATGAGTATGTGCATAGGGCTGGCAAACTCATCATGTACAAAACTATTCTACCCAACACATCTGTAAAACCAAACCAAAAAAAAAAAAACTTCAAGTTCTACACCAGAGTATAAAAAAATAGGCATAAGTTTGTAACCAGTAAGGTTAAATATAAATCTGCTCATTGCATTCATGAATAGTAAACAACACGTCACTACCATCTAACACACTACATATTATCCAAAACACAATAGTATAAAAAATAGCATCGAAATGAACTAATTTATAATTAAAACAGTCATACATATCAAGAAAAACAATAGACATCAAATGATGCGTAAAGATGATGATCATAATATAACAACCTATAATGATCTATGCAATAGAATACATTAACATCTTCTGTCCTAATAAACAAACAAAACAAAAAAAGAATCAACCGCAAAAAAAAAATCTCCATAGGTCTTGCCGACATCTCATAAACACTAGGGGTAAAACGTCGAATCCATAGTTAGCACGCTGATATGTTTCGCTTGAGAAAACACTCACTCGGGCACAATGTTGACCTATATTCTTGCCGCTACCGTAAACAGCCGTTAACGTAAACAGGAGCGCTGACCCATATCAAGAAGTCGCCTCTGTTCAAAAAATACAAATGAAAATTCCATTTTAATGAATGGTGAAATTTACTACGAACAACGGAGAGGTTAAACAAACAATTACCCCGCACTGTGGTTCGTGTGGAAATCTGGTCACCCCACGATGTCATCGACTCTTCGTTTAAGTTCACAACAACGTGCTGCTCTTTCAAAATCAGAAACATAACAAGCAGTAGTATTTGTGACATCATTATCATTGCTACTTTGCTTAATAACAATGCTTCTAGGCTCATGTCGAGCAAAATTAGCATAATTGCACTTATTATTCGTCGTTTGATCAAAATATTTATCATCATTTCCTCTTTGTTTGAGACTATTATTATGTCTATAATCCCAGTTAGACTTGTTATGATTAACGTTTCTACTCCGCACAAAAAATCTGTCAGAAAAATTATTGCACGACTGAAAACTCTTCTTGTATTTGTCTGTACCATTATTTTCAAAATTCTGAGAATTAAACTGTTGAGATACATTAACTTGTCTCTTATCTCTCTGAGAAGGAAAATTATTATCATATGAATTTCCTTGGTACTTTCTAACCTTAGAAACATCTCTCCTACAAAAAACTCTTTCCATTCTTTTCTTTGACAATATGCTTGTTTGCAGTATCATCTGCAGATCTATAAGTATCTTTATCGTTACGCCTATAATGGGTTTCATCCTTGGAACCACTACTTATAACTTTATCCCTTGTTATCATCTTCTGAGAACTTCCAAAATCAGTTACTCGTTTAATCTTTGGGCTTTTAGCTTGAAATCTATCAGGACTGACTGTTACCTTATCATTCTCTCTATTACACTTCCGCCAAGATTCGTTGCTATTGGAAGCAGAATCAAAAGACCTCGAAAGTTATATTTTCCTCGAAAAGATATTTGTCTATCACATCTAACCTTTCTATCCGCAAAGATTGTATAGGGCTGGATCTTTGCTTTTTTAACCTGTTGGTAAACAACTTTCTGTCTAGCATTGTCCACATTTACAGAAGACCATATTCCGCTGTTTAAAATAACATCGAGTAGACCCTGTACCCTTTTTGTACTTTCTGCAATTTCAACACTTTTTTTGTGAAATTTCTTCACTTAATTTCCTATTTAATTTGTCAAATATCAAGACTTTACTTCTCTCCTCTGTTAACAATCTCTCAATCTTAATCATCTCCTCTCTCTCAGTCGTTAACTCTTCTAATTTGTCTTTCTCATCCTTTTCTTTATTTGCTCTAGTTTGACATGTTTCATTACCTAATTTCTCACATTTCTTATCCTGAACTTTTAATTTATCATGTATATCTTTCTTTTCTTTCAGTTGGCAACTGATAATATCATTATCCTCCAACACCTCATGAAGCATATTTATGTAAGTCTCTTCACGACATTGCTCTCAATCTTTAATATGTCATACATTTCTTTTTTCTCTTGAACTTCCTGTCTGAGATTACCAACTTCGTCATCTTTGTCTTTCACCCGAATTTCCAACTCTTTGTTCTTGTTCAATGCTTCATCTAACGCCGCATGTACTTTAGTAAGTTCCGTGTTTGACTTATCTAACTCATTTGCGAGTTTAGAGACTGTTTCGTGTAGTTTACTCACTTCAGTAGTAACTTTTAAACAATTGTCCCTTTCCCGTAGGGCACTCTGTTTGTTGACTTTTATTTGTTTCTCACTTCCTAATTCCTTTTTCTGCTCATCAGGAATACCGTTGTGGATTATCTTGAATATATTTTGCATTATCTGTCCGTGTTCAAGTTCAATATACTGTTGTAAAAACACACGAAGGTGCTGTAGCAAATCAATCAAATCCTTAGCCATTATTGAATTACAAAGAAGCTTAAAGTTATGTTCAGCAAATAACTTTAGGGATACTGACACATTAACCAACAAATCGTCCATGATCCATACTCCAAGTCTTGGACCTCTCAATCCCTTTTCATCTCTACCTATTAACAATGCACTCTCCAACATAGGCCTTATATCTGCAGGATTATTATCAAAATCCATGGTGATTCAATCACTCAGTTAACTATATATCTATATCAGTATAATTATTAATGTCGCAAGTTTATGTTTCAAGAAGTTCTGACAATTACCCTTCCATTTCACACAGTTCAGTATGTATACCAAAAATATTATTCATAAACTTTGTATCATCAATTCCTTTTCAAAGAACCCTTATAACATCATATGAGGGAAGTCATCCTATATCATACAACCATCAATACTTAGCATCAATACTAAATCCTAATAATATGTATATATATAGAATTAGACAACAAAAACAACAGATTTCAACAGTATAGGAGATGCAAAGCACAGGAAGGCTCGTTGACATAGTTAAGGCGACACAGTTCACATAACAAAAAATAACCACTTATCTTGAATGAAAACTCTTCTGTTCCTTTCCGTTAACACCCTGGATATCACAAAGTTCAATGGTAAAACAATCGACAACAGAAAGGCATTGGAACTTGACACCTTGATTCCGCTCAGGTCCTCGATTCAGCACGCTACGTGCTAACACACCGCACAGGAAAGCAGGAAATGGGTCACCGTCTGTCAATTTCGTTGAAAGAAGGTACACCGCTCGTTCATACTGCCAGATGATTACTTGTACTGGTATACAGACGCCACTGTATATCATGACATCTCATAATCTTGAGTAATAAATTTCTTGATTTGCGAGTTGCGACTTGCGACTTGAGTTAACAGTTCCCAGTTTAACTGATACTGAATAAGTTTTCCTTGGGCCTGGATACAGCTCTCAAATGTGATGTCTGTCTTTCATATACTAACGCCACTCAGGCTACATGCTAAAAGTTGTGAATTAATATCACGCGAATTTCGCGGGTATCTGATCCTATAAAACTAGCACACCACTGCTACAAATAGGGTGGCCAGCTTGTACGCTTTGCAATAGGTGATAGTGAGTGCGTGTTGGAACCGACACTCACAACACAGGATATGAAATTCTCATAGAATACCGTTCACAGCACAACACAAGATATAAATTACCACATAAGTACTGCGCACTCGGCAGCTACAATGATATCATAATACATGGCCTAAAGTACTCTTATTAAACTCAGCGCTATAAAGAATCCTCAATAACAATCCTCTCACAGGAGCTATCATGATTCATGGCCTAAAGTACTCTTATTAAACTCAGCGCTATAAAGAATCCTCAATAACAATCCTCTCACAGGAGCTATCATGATTCATGGCCTAAAGTACTCTTATTAAACTCAGCGCTATAAAGAATCCTCAATAACAATCCTCTCACAGGAGCTATCATGATTCATGGCCTAAAGTACTCTTATTAAACTCAGCTCTATAAAGAATCCTCAATAACAATCCTCTCACAGGAGCTATCATGATTCATGGCCTAAAGTACTCTTATTAATCAAGACTCCTCACACAGGAGATATCATGATTCATGGCCTAAAGTACTCTTATTAATCAAGACTCCTCACACAGGAGATAATGGCCTTTAAAGACTGCACACTGCAGTTATAAACATTTCCACAATAATTCAAACTGCAGGTTTATACTACGCTGTACCCACAGCGAAAAATCCGTCGACATTTTAAATTCAGCACTGTACAGGCATTTCACACTTCCCAAAAACACTGTCTTCCTACCCGGTCAAAACGCCCGGAACACTCTCCCCAGATAACACACTCGTCCCGCTCAAAAGCAGACACGAGACTTCCTCACGGTCAACACAACTCAAACAATTGCGGGCTAGCAGCGAGCTTCTCTCACCCAACTCAAAACAATACAGAATAACTATATCAGCGCTTTTCACGCTGTCTGTAATCTGTCTCTCGAAACTATCACGAGATACTCTCTAAATAATTCGATAGCTAACAAGCAACTAAGTGCTATAACTCAAAATCTATTTCAACTACTGACATACTCCAGTTTACTTCTCCTTACACTAAAACTGTTCGTTACAGACACCTAACAGCTTAAGCACCATTTAACTAAGGCGGTAGACGGCGCTACATTATCACTGAATTAATTACCGGGGAGAAATCACCTACAATAATTCAAGTCACACTACTATCGGTTATATATATAAACTAACATGAATTATATATTACAAAAGATGTCAACTTACCCCGAGATGACGAGAATAGGCAACACAATCTAGGTTTGTGTCAACAACTGCCTTTGTCTCATTGGGTCATCTACGGGCTGGACAAATTTACGAGTGTGCTTGACTGAGTAAAACTATCTAGCTTTATAGTCTACATGAGACGCTACCCCCGGCCACCTGCCATCGCATGTTTCCACAGATGTTCGGCGTATAACGTAATCATGAGTAAGACAATGTTATTCTAGAGTCTACATCAGAAGACAACAAACGCGAGAAAGTTTCCTCGATAAGACATAATATTATTCTAGAGCTACCTGCGACGATCAAGGCCACAACAAAAATTTCAGAACGAACGTGAGTTTATCTCCCCTGAATCGGAGATAAAAGCGGGTACCCAGACCTCAAAGGGTTGCCTCACCTTTGCTCCCGCTACCAACTTTAGTAGGACAGCGGTTCGCTTCTTCAAAGAAACTATTTCTCGCTCATGATCAAACGCTTTTACGAGCAAGAAGCGTTTCCCTAGTCAGACAAACACCAGGTACAGTTTAGGTAATATGATCGTAAGCTGACCACTACTGACCAAGTGGTGAATTTATAATGAAGGCCAGAATAAAATCAAACCGCGGTGTGGGGTCTGAGAGGGGAATATGGGCTACGTAGGTGAAATCCGAAGGAAAAAAACCGAAATTGCAAAAAAATCGAAGAAACCAGAAACACTAAAAGAGTAAGAAAAATGGAACGTGTTGGGAAAATAAAATTATCAGTCAATCCGTTACACAGAGTTAGAATCAGAATTCCATGTATCAGACCGGACTTTGTTGGAGCATTTTGAAGGACTTAAAACAGCCCAGGAAAACTCTATCATTTTAACAAGGAAAAGCGGGTTCTGAGGAAACTGAAAACAGATAAAGTGGGAATTTATTGTTAAAGTAACGACCCCCAAGAACACGCGTACAAGGCATCTACAAGTGCCTTAACCTACTTCTCTGAGCATTCAGTATGTGAGCCAAGATTGGCGTATGTTGTACATTTTACATTCTATATTTTTCATTACTAGCATCTGAACTAATATGTATATATTGCCATGAGAATATTAATATGTGAAAATCGCTAGTGGATGTCCAAGTTATTTCAGGCTGGCCACCTCAGCAAATAGAATGACGATTTCATAAACTACCACGGCAAGGGCTGGTGACTGCTTTATTGCTAGTTTCTTTAAGAGAACTAAAAGCATAGGTAGACCCAAGTTCCATATGGAGCAGTGAGGGAAAGATGAAAGAAATGATGAACATTCTAATTATAATATTTACATTTATAAACCAGTGTAAATGTCTAATTAAACATATTCACTTTAATAATAATGAAAGTTTTCAAGCTTTTCGACCAGTATACAGTAGATGTAAATGAAAACATATTCTATCCATATTGTGAACATTATTCAACCAGTGCAGATGTAACTGAAAACATATTCAATCTATATTGTGAACATTTCTCAACCACTGTAGATATAAATGTAAACATATTATATCTATACTATTAACCTTTTCACTTGAATGTAAAGTAAATATAAAGCTATTCAATTTAAATGTTAAGAAAGTATTCTCTCTAGGGATTAAGCTTAATTCTCATCGAAGGTAAAGTCTGAGGTAGATGGGATTGTGGAATAGAAAAAGGGGAAACATACGTATGTGTCGGGACACTCAATACTCAGAGGGTATTCGTTTCTCTTCTTTTACGATAATAGTTGGGGGTACCAGTTCAGGGTACTATCTCTGGAACAAGAAGGGCACAAGTGGCCTGAAGTCAAATCTAGACACCATCATCAAAAGGGGCTTAAAAACGAGGGACCAACTTTGTAGACATTCCCTGACATTTCTTGGAACCTGCTGCCACTACAACCTTGACCAGTGACAAGCGGATCAGCAATCCAGTCTACCAAGAACCAAAATCAACAGAAGAAGCGTGTAACGGGATCCTCCCTTCAACGATGTGATAAAGAGCTACCTCAATCAGTGTCATTTCTGTCGTTAGGTAAGAAGATACAATAGAATTATATCCGCACGAGCTAATAACCGGCTCAACAATCACGGGAAATAATTATAGTGTACTCTCCCTGCTGCATGTCCTGATGACCGCTATTATGTCCCCTGTTGTCATTTCACTCCTTTCCCCTACATTTCAATTTCATTGGGCCTTTGTAATCAAACTTCTTGTCAATGATCAATGTACCACAAAAAGATTGCATGTCATGCATGTTCTTTAAAAGAGTGTTGATTTTAGCTTTCACGGAGCAAGGAATATTAGGTTTCCGTAGTTTCCTGAAAATCAATCAATCAATCAATACCCTTTAGCTCCCCAAGGAGCAGAGGCCTTCAACAAACACATGCCAAGTCCTCCTGTCCTGTGCCATCCGCTCAAGTTCTTTCCTTGTTTTACTCATCATTTTCACCTCTGTTTCCAGTTCTCTTCTCCGTGTGTGTTTTTTAAATCTATCCCTGCCTCTATTTCCCTGTGGATTCCAGAACAAGGACGTCATTGTAATGCTATCAACAGGTTTCCTCAATGTGTGTCCTATCCATCGCCAGCGTCTTCTTCTCAACTCTTGTTCCACTGGCACCTGTCAGGTTCTTGTCATCAATTCCACATTTGTGACTTTGTCATACCATTTCAGTCCTTCTATTCTACGCAAGCACCCGTTTATAAAAGTCTGTAGCTTTTTGGTTATTGTTTTTGTTGTTCTCCGTGTCTCAGAGCCGTACAATAGGACTGACTTGATATTTGATTTGAAGATTCTTATTTTCGTGTTGGAATTGATTTCTCTTGTTCTCCATATGTTTCCCAATGCAATGAACGCTCCTTTTGCTTTTTGTATTCTTATTTTGATATCACTGTCTGTCCCTTCACCCGTGTGTTACCGGGGCCCGAAAGGGGAGCAAAGAATAGTAACACTGTACCCTACCATGCATGTCGTAAAAAGCGACTAAGGAGGGTTGGGCACAGGGCTGGTTACCCCATCCCGTAAAAAACTTCTTACCACAAAAAACTTCAATAAACATGGACAAGTCAAATAAAGAATATAAATCAACTCAGCCGCCCAAGACAGAAGAAGGTCCTCTGGAAAGGAGGCGCATGAAGCAACCTAGAGAAAGCCGAAAGGAGTCTGGGTTGCCGACTAACCTTTTTTCGTCTAGAAAAATCTCCAGGATTGGCACCTGGAATGTTCGCACTCTGTGTGAGCAAGGCAAAACTGCACAGGTAGCAGCAGAAAAGGGAAATTACAGGATTGATATCCTGGGTCTCTGCGAGACACTGTAGAAAGGCATAGAGAAGAGGAGATTGATCACAGGAGAAATGGTGTTGTCCTCAGGACATGAGGAGGAAAGAGCCCACCACAGTGAAGGGGTGGCTCTAATGCGGTCCAAGGAAGCACAGAAGGCACTTATAGAATGGGAAGCAATGGGACCCCGAATTATAACAGCAAGGTTTAAATCAGCCAAAAAGAAAGTAAATATAAACATCATACAGTGTTATGCACTAACAAGCGATAAAGAAGAATCTGTGAAAGAACACTTTTACACCAGACTACAAAGTGTCTTGGACAATAAGAAAAGAAAGGACATCACAATTTTGATGGGGGACCTAAATGCGAAAATAGGAACAGACAATACTAGCTTTGAAGAAATCATGGGAAAGCATGGATTAGGTACGATGAACGAGAACGGGGAAATATTAGCAAACTTCTGTGCTTCAAATCAACTAGCTATAGGAGGAATCATATTTCCACATAAAAGAATACATAAAGCAGCATGGATATCACTAGACCACAGAACTGAGAATCAGATTGATCACATATGCATAAGTAAGAAGTTTAGGTCATCATTGCATGATGTGAAAGTATGTAGAGGAGCAGATGTTGTATTAGACCACCATCTTCTGTTGGTTAAAACAAAATTAAAACTCAAGAAATTTACAACAGCATATAGCTATAGACAACAGTATAATGTGGGATATCTAAGAAAAAAGGAAATAAAAGAAACATTTTCAATCACAGTATCCAACAAATACCAAGTACTCCAACAACTGGAAGATGAAACAGATACGGAAGATCAATGGCAACAAGTAAAAAATATATGGAACGAGACATGTGAAGAAGTACTGAGAAAAAGAGAACATCAGCAGAAAGCATGGATAACAACAGATTTACCGTTTACAGGCCTCGGGTTTCCCTTCCTTATATGTTATAAATGTTTATACAATACCAAAACCTACCCTCTGTCCTGTACTTTCTGTTCTAAGTCTACTATCATGTACTGGACACAGTATTAAGGTCTCTTTGTCTTGTGTGGTCTGGCCTATGCTGACTGATAGAGAAACAACAGAAGTGATTGCGTCATTAATAGGCCTTACTGCCCATGGTGGACTTCCGGTGTTATGTCTTTCGGTTCGCACCATTGACCTGTCATCTTAGCATCATTTTTTGTGATGCGTGGATGGCAGGGAGGATAGTGTGATTCGCTTGCATAGCTAGGAGGGGTTGTCGCACGGAAGGTTCAGTGTTCAAATCCTGGGTAAGCCACTCATGTCTGTTGTTTTTCTGTTATCTAGTGTTCTACTTCTTTATTTCTTACAAGTGCCTGAAAACATACCTTTATGTTTGTTTCATATTAAAATAACAACAGAAACCATTAGTAAGATAGAAGACAGGAAAAACAAGAAAGCAGATTTAAACAGAAGCAAAACCAGAAGCTCCAAAGCCAAGGCTCGTGAAGTGTACATAGAAGCAAACAAAGAAGTAAGAAGAAACATCAAAAGAGACAAGATGAAATATATTGATGATTTGGCAAGGGAAGCAGAGGAAGCTGCAGCCAAAGGAAATATGAGGGACCTGTACAACAACACAAAGAAGCTAACAGGGAAATTTAAGCAGGCAAATGGCCTCATAAAAGATAAGAATGGAAAATTGCTTAGCAATATACAAGAACAAATGAAGAGATGGACAGAACATTTTGAGGAACTTCTCAATAGACCATCTTCAACTAATCCCCCAGACATCCAGCCAGCAGAACAGGAGCTACAAATCAGCTGTGAACGACCAAGTAGAGAAGAAATAAAGAAAGCCATTGTCGTAGATTTATTTTGAGAGAAAAGAGTCTTAGAAATAGTAGTCCGGTTTAGAGTGTAGAATGATGGTGGAACGCTCAGTGATAGAAATGTAGAGAGTAAATAGTTGCTTCACAGAGTGCTGGAGGAGAGTAAAGACAGACTTATTTACGACAAATCGTTTCTCTCAATCTACTCTTCAGGCTCTCCTGGTCAAACAATTATTTGCCAGTTTCCAGACACACACCTGCTCTCACACCGATTTGGTGCTTCAAACACACAGACGACGTGGATACAAACTATCTTAAACAAATAGGGGAAATTATGGGCTTTGGGTATTCCAACACAGTAACGATTAAGTTTATGTTGTTTATTAAAGTTAAAAAAAACAATCACTACAATAATCAGGTGTTTACAGCAAAAAATTATCAAATTACAGAAAATGCAAATAACAAGATAGGGAGGGGGTGAAGAAGATTGGTATCGACTAAGCCCGTCCCGCTTATTAGACAAAGATAAACCCAGTCCAAAGATAGATAGTTATCAGGAACATAGGTACGTTAACCTAACAGTGACATTAATTACTCTGAAAGAGGTGTTTCAAAATTAGGTTTGGGTGGTAGAAAGAATCCTGTTCTTCCCAATTGTTCTTCCCTTTACTAAGCAAATGAAAAGGAGGGGTTTTTAAACAGAGTTAACAAATTATCAACTATCCCACTTAAAGGAACAATGCAGGGTATACAGAAAATTATATTACCAGGTAAGCAAGTTAACAAAATGGTTACAAAAAAGATTAAATTTCCTGTCATTCGTACACGCGCGTGAGGATCCACACTCATATATTCACACACTTACCGATTACAGCATCAGACACTCCAACAGAATTATATAAACAGCAATTACACTCTTGACTCTTGAAAAGGTCTGGTACTTCCGTGTCCCGCCCCAGATGTTGCGAGGTTTGCTGATAGCAACTATTCTCACTTATCGCCGGACTTGAAGCCTAAGAGTTATTGTGTTTTATTATATAAAAGAGGTCTATGGGATGGCACTGACACAGTTCGACACAGGGGTGAAAATGAAGTGGTCTCTTTAATCTTCCGCTATGATAAAATTCCTTCAATGCGTGATGATAGTAACTGACCGGAAAGTTTAGTAATCCAGTGAGGAAAAACTTAAGCCGTCACAGTTCAGGAAAATAGGTACTCTCTCACAGTAGGGCAGTAAATCAAGTATCGCTACTGGCACGGTTCAACTTCCAGTTTATCTTACAGATTTGTAATTTTAATATGATGATTATTCTTTAAATAGTCTTGGGTAGGCTTTCTTTCATGTAAGTATGATAGCTAGGTCGCATTGAACCGCCACAAGATTAAATTTAAAAATGTTTCATCAATATGTCTGGAAGTTTTTAAGATGATTTCTTTATTGCTGGGATCGCAAAGGTTACGATCACTCTGTATGAAAAAAAAAAGACATGTAATATACCGAAAATCAAATAACATTCTAAAGCGCGATGAATTTCCCGTTAAGACTATATATATATATATATATATATATGGGAGCCGCGCTGGTGTAATGGCTTCGGCGTTGTACTGGCGACCAGGTGTTCATGGTTCAAACCCGGGCGTCGGCGTTTGAAGAAATGTTTACGGCCGGAAATTTGACTGAATAGCCTGAACGGCTCCTGTGATAAACCCTCTGTGGATGGGAAGGAGCGAAGCTCCTGACCGGGTTGGAAGGAAAGTCCTCAGGTTCCCCAGTCTCGCAATGACATGTCATTGGGCCGAAGGGGCTGAAAGCCCAAGTGCCGCTGGTTAAAAAAAAAAAAAAAAAAAAATATATATATATATATATATATATATATATATATATATATATATATATATATATATATATATATATATATATATATATATATATATATATATAAAAATATATAAATATATATATATATATATATATATATATATATATATATATATATATATATATATATATATATATATATATATATACATATATATATATGTATATATATATATATATACATATATACACATATACACATATACACATATACACATATATATAATAGCAGTCATGGGTGATTTTAACGCCAAAGTAGGTGACAACAACGATGGAGTACAAAGATATCTCGGTACTCATGGCATAGGCTGTATGAATCAAAATGGCGAAAGACTTCTAGAACTTTGTGAAATATCAAACCTCGTTGTGGCAGACACCATCTTTCCACATAAGAATATCCACAAGATAACATGGAATTCACCTGATGGCAGAACTAAGAACCAGATAGATCACTTCTGCATAAGCGCTAAATTTCGCTCATCAGTTCAAGACGTCAGAGCATACAGAGGTGCAGAGATCGGAAG
>JAMPIV010002289.1:0-2500 GCA_024509875.1 Oreohelix idahoensis | reverse complement strand
AATCTAGTCCCTCCTACCCATCCAAAATATACAATATAGGACTGATTCTACTTGTACTAATAATATGTAATACATATGAATTCAGGCCATAAACACAATAAGCAAATTAATATATTTTCTGGCCCTAAAAAATAAGTACAAACGTAAGCGCAATATCCTTGCGCTGGATCAATATCCAGAACGATTACTCCTATAATCAAAAGTGTGAATCAAACATGGATTCTCTCGCTTTTAATATAGACAGCATTTTCATACACAAATGAATGAATGTCTATATTTTTCCCATATTAAATAGCCATATCGATTTTTTGTAATATGTGCGTCAAAATATGCACGCAACAGATTACCACACCCCTCGGGAAAAAAAAATGGTACTTTTTTTTTTTTGAAATACATCTAGGAGCAACATACAATAGGCTCACAACGCACCAATACAATGCGCAGATGATAAGCATAAGTTTTATGACCTTAGAGAAAGTACTTCTCTAAGTATAAATATTTCCAGAGAGGTGTCACCAACGCATACTACAATATTAGCAATGACACAATTTCCACATTAGTTTATACATAAATTTCATCTAAGATATCTTAACATCATGATCATCAAAGACGAAAAACATTGAAGGAACAGCGGTGAACATAAATATCAATAAACCGCTAAGTAGTGATACAAACAATTATATGATTATATTACATATGTTGTACCACATGTCAACCTAGAAACAACTGTATCAAAGTTGTATAACAGTTATGAATCATTGTGGGCATCTAGACAAAATATCTGCCATCACATTTTCTGACCCACGGATAGCTCGCACCGACAAATGAAATGGCTGTAGAGCAAATCGGCGTTATAGCGTAGATCTCAGCCGCTCTTCAGAATTATACTCTGAATAAGCCGTACGAAGCTGTCTGTGAATTCAGTTTTCCACCATGAAATGCGCGCCCAGAAGAAAATCATTGCAAGATTAAGGATTGACCAAACAATAGCCAAAAATTCACGGTCTAGGACAGAGTAATTTCTTCTCTGCGCAAGTTAATTTCCGAGAAATATATACATTCACAGGATCAGAGTTTCCAGAGTACTCGTGCCATTAGTGCAGCTCCAATCCCGGTGGATGAAGCGTCACTACGAAGAATAAATGTCTTATCCTTAGAAGGCAATACTAGGATAGGTGAAGTAGAAAACATAGTTTTAACCTTATCCAAAGAGGATTGACATTCTTGAGTCCAATGGACTACATTAGGAGACCCTTTCTTAGCAAGGAAGAAAGAGGTGACATAATGGAGGACAGATTCGGAATGAATCGTCCATAAAATTGTATTAGACCTAAGAGACTTCGCACTTGCTTTTTAGTCTTAGGAATAGAAATGTTAAGTATCTTACTTGTATTATGGGTCTATTCGTTTTTTTGTAGGAACCCATGACCAACACGGGTGTCCCTAAGAAAGATTATTTCGCTAAAACCAATACATGCTTTTCGATGGTTTTCGCTGTCCGTTTTATGCTCGCGTAAGATATACAATAGTTCAATTATACATTTATAGTTGATCGTTTCCAAGTATCACCTGAAAAGACAGATTGTCCATCAAGAATACGGCAATGACATCTGAGCGATGAGATAGGATTCGACGCATCATGCGTACCAAATGTCGCAGGGGCGTTCATAAGACCGAAAGGCATGAAATTCCATTGGAATAGACCCCTAGGCGTCGAAAAAGCAGTAAACGGTTTGGCGTGTTCGGATAGTGGATAACTTGTCCAATATCCCTTAGAACAAATCTAGTTAAGTAAAAGAAGTGAGAAATCGTTAGTCCTCGTAAGCAGCTCTTCTAGTAAATGCACAGGTTTCAACAAATATCGAAATTTAGTCACTTGATTGAAGTTGCGATAATCCACGCAAAGACGTATGTTATTGTATTTTTTCCGTACGATAACCATCGGCGAAGAATATGCTGATGTGGAGGGTTCAATAATTTTTAACTCTATCATCTCATCTAACTCAGTTCCTCTACGTGTGCTAGAAAATGTATCCGGGATAGGATATCGGTGCCAGACTCTTAAAGTAACCTATGGTCAGTAAGAATAATGTCATGGTTTAAAATTACAACAGTGTTTTTTGAAACCAGGAATGTCAGTAAGGACATCCAGAAATTGTTCTAACATAGTAGAAACTTGTTTCTGCTCTCCTGGAGATGATTCATTAGAGTGAAGAGGAATCATTGGAAAAGGTAAATTTACATCCGAGAAACTCGTTTCCTCATCCTGTATTACTGACAGAGATGAGTACTGTCCATGTTGGACTGGAAAATCGTCCGTTGCCTGGAAAACAGGTTGTAAATAATCAGGACGTTCATGGAATTCCGTGAGCATGTTGATGTGGAAGGTTTTACGCTTCCCGTCAATATCGACGATATAGTCAACATCGGAAACTTTTTGATATTATATATCGTACGGACCTTTCAAGAAAATAAGAGAAGTCTATTTTCCCTACAAGGT